>ML816433.1:30619-59021 GCA_009831015.1 Picea engelmannii
CATTTACTATTTTAAAGTTAATAAATGACTGATGAATGCTCATTTAAAGTAAAAATAATCTTATACTAATTCACCCACCCACTCAATATAAGCATAAGTTCAAGAATTGCAATCAGAGCAGTTTCCTTTGGAAACAATCTAATTGCTGGAAGGAAAATCTTGAGAGAAAACATGGCTAGTCAAGAATAATTTACTCTTCATGGCCATGGATACAAAGTCTACTAATACAGAAAATGAAGACAATCAGAAATAAAAATAAAATTAAGAATGAGAATACATTGATGGGGAAGTGAATCTTGAAACATAACTTGTTAGTGCCTTAGAAGAAATAGACAGAGTCACGGGAAAGAATACAAAGAATAAAGAACAATTGCAGAAATATGAAAATAAGGATCATGATCTTGATGAAACAGAAAAAATAGTTATCATCCCGAAGACTCAAATATAAGAGGAAAAATGGATAGAAGAAGTGGTGAGAAGCCAACTAAAAGAAAATGAATAAAATTGCGAGAAGCTAGAGGCTAAAATCATTTCCTTAAGAAAGGAACTAGAGAAAACAACTGATTAGTTGAGTAGAAGCTTGAAGTCTGGAAAGAGTATTGAAATCTTAGATAATATTCTCAGTCACCAAAAGTCCCCATTCATCAAGACAGGTCTTGACTACGATTAAAAATAAAAGACCCCCGAGGGAGATGCAAGCACTAAGGTCACAAAGCCATCATAAAAAGAAAATCAAGAAAAGCTTAAAAGCTATGCTAATATTCTCAAAGGCTCCATCAACAATGAAAGAAATAGTAGGAAAGGAAATGGTGACCAACATAAACCTAATTCTTCTCACAAGAACAACAAGAATGAGTTCAAAAGAGTTGTACCACTAAGAAGGAATTTCACAACCCGATACCAAATTCTGTTTCTTGCAACAATTTTGGTCACAAAGAAATAGAATGTAGAGCTTATGCAAGAAGTGATCACATGGGAGATATAAATAGAGGTTATTATAAGAACTCAAAGGATGATTATCTGAGGAATAAAACCATAAGTTCTCATGGTTTTGCTGATAGAAACTACAATTCATTTTCTCCCCTACTTGATTACACTACTAAATGTTATTAGCGCAATAAATATGGGAACATAGCACATGACTGTAGAATCATCATAATAGAGTCTCCTAAACAAAATAGGGAAAAATATGTTCTTACCAATCATAGAGAAGAATACACAAAGGTGTGGAAAAGGAAAAAAGAGGAACCAAAGAAGGAAGAACGTGGACTTGCCATGTATGCTCAAGATGAAGGAAGTCAATGGTACATTGATAGTGGATGTACAAAACAAATGACAGGGAGATCAGAACAAATTTATCACCTTAAATGAAGAAAAAGGAGGTAGCGTTACCTTTGGGGATAATGCTTCTACAAGGATAGTTGGAAAAGGTACTGTTAGTCTTGATAATGGAAAGACTAAAACACAAAATGTCTTGTATGTTGAAGGGTTAAAACAAAATATTTTAAGTGTAAGTCAAATGTATGATCAAATTTAAAACCTCACATTTGGATATCTCATAAATAAGATGGGAGTGATATCCCTCTCACCTTGTCAGTAAAGGGAAGCACAAGCTCAGGATAAGTATCCCTTTTCCATTGATGCCAAAGGGGGAGAAGTTGCAGATAGGGGGAGTATTACATAATTGAATAAAGGTTGCTATCAATGAAAAAGGGGGAGATTGTTAGAAATATTGTTGTCATTGATTTCAAAGACAGGGGGACACTACATATGTCCAAGATAAAGATTGCAAGATGGATATTGTTGGAAATATTGTTTTTGGATTTTTGATGCTCAATTTGGATACCCTATATTTGAAGGTCATTTTACTATGAAGACCTAGCTCAAATGGGAGGATACGATATATGGTTGAAAATATTATCTCAATACCTTTCCAACGATATATGGAACTCCCTCTAACTCCATAGGAATGAGGAGATATAAAATATTTTGTTAGGTTAGCCCAACCAATTTTACAAGTTGGCCCCATAAGTGAAAACATAAACATTATAAATACATGATAGATGTGTGCATTTGAAGAGAATCCAATAAATAAGATCAAGTACAAGTGCACAAAAGAGATTTGAGGTGCGTAAGAGGAGATGGAGAGTATTCTTGGGGTCTAAAGGTGCGCAATAGGAGTTTTCTTGGAGTTTTAAAGGTGCATTATGAAGGAATAAGGTCTATGATGCTGCAGAGTGTGATTTTTTGAGGTTTTGATGTTGCAGTCTGGAATTGTGTCTGGGAATGATGCTATGAGGTTTACTAGGACATGTAGTCTAAATATTACTAGGGTTTGAAGCTATGTTTGGGGTGTGAAGCAAGGAGAGGTGTTGGAGCATGAAAGTTAAGGGTATGATGATGCTGTGGAATGCATGAATTATGAAGCACACAAGTGAAGTCAAAAGTACTTTGTGTGTGGAGATATTATATTGTTGTTTATATAGGTATCACTAAGTTGGTGCTTAGCTGAAGAGATACATGTCTCTAGTAGGTTGGTGCCTACACAATCTCTTGCTGAGTTGGTGCTCAACATAAGATATTGGTTTCTCTAGTAGGTTGGTGCATACAAGATTTGTAACTATATGGTGGTTCCTACATACATTTATAAAGATAATATTTTTTGGTTTTCCCCACAAGGGTTTCCAAATCAAACTTTGTGTATTGTGATTTGAGTTTACATGAATTTACTATTTTAAAGTTAATGAATGATTGATGAATGCTCATTTAAAGTAAAAATTATATTATATTGATTCACCCCCCCTCTTAGTATAAGCACAAGTTCAACAATCCCCTTATTTTCCACATGGTCCCTTGGGATATCCCACTTCCCTCTAGGAATCCATCACATGTTATCCATGAAATCTCTCCATTGGGAACTCCAAGAATTCTTAGCCATAATGGAGTTTCTCAATGTCCACCATGTCCCTTGTACATAGTCACAATTTCCTCTTGGTTTTAGGACAACAATTCCCATATTTTATCACAACCATATTTTCCATAAGTATATGACATTCATTTCCCATGATTATTATTACATTCATAGGATGGTAACTTAGGCTCTCATAGATAACTTCTCCCTGAGGAAGAATGACAATAATCCCCTTGCATAACCAAAATACATGCATTATATTTACATGCGTATGATGAGCCACATGTCTTCAAAGGAAGCCCATGTATCTCATTTGGAAAAATTATAATCCCAAGATTGATATGACTTAGGATAACATAGGGTAAATGAAATAATATTAGGAATAAAATATTCTTATTTGGATTTGTCTCATTTGAGCCCTCTAAGCCCGAGCTCTCTTTATTTGTTGTGGAATCATACCCCCCCATGTATTTTGTCTTTCTTCGTCTGCAACCGATGATGTATTTTTATTATCAATGTACACTATTTACATATTACATCGCTATACACACACACACACACACACACACACACACATTTCCAATCCGGGGATCAAAACTAAGGTGTTACACTTGAAAGTGCATCTACCACCACTTTCTCTTTCCTTTTTTTTTTATAGAGAATTTCAAGGTCATAACCTAACATCTTTGCGACCCATATTTTTTTCTCTTTCGAAGATTTTCGTTGTTCTAAGAAGTGTTTTGCACTATCATGATGTATTTATACTTTGAAATGTCTTTCTATTAGACAATGGTGCCATTTATTAACTGCATGCAGTACGACTAATATTTCCTTCTCATAAATGGTTTTGAGTAAGTTATTACCTTTAAGTTCGTAGCTTTCAAAGGCAAGAAGAATTCCTTCTTATATTAAAAATACACAAATTTGATGCCCTGAAGCATCACACTCCACACTAAATGTTTTCGTGAAGGTGAGAGTGGCCAAAGACATGAGTATTACACACATGGCCATCTTAAGTATTTCAAAGGATTGGGTTACTTCTAGAGAAAAAAAAAATCCATTATATTTAGTAATTTTGTTAGAAGAGTTTCTACTAAACCATAATTCTTGACAAACTTGTTGTAATAGCCTCTTATTCCTAAGAATCACCTAATATTATTTAGTGTTTTTGGATTTGACCATTCCATCATAGATTTAATTAATTTAGGGTCCACCTTGGTTCCCTCATGAGATACAATAGGACCCAAATATTCCACTCCCTAAACCCTAAAGACACATTTGGAGGGTTTTGCATATAGTTTTTTATCCCCTAATATTTCTAAGACCATGTCAACATGTTATACATTCTCTTCCCAAGATTTGGTGTAAATTAGTATATTGTCAAAATATATAAACATAAATTTTCTAAGGAAGGGTTTGAAAATAAAATTCATCAAGGTTTAAAATGTGTAAGGCACATCATTAAATCCAAAACACATCACCATAAACTCATAATTACCTTCTTGTTTTCTCAAGGTTGTTTTGAGAAATATTCTTTCCTCATACTAATAAGATGATATCCTAAAGGAATATCCAACTTAGTGAAGAAAAATGATCCTTAGAATTCATCTAAAAATTCATCAATGATAGGAATATGAAACTTATCATTAATGGTGATCTAGTTGATCTCTCTATAATTTGGACACATGCGCCACAAAGAATCATTTTTGTAAACAATCACTAATAGTGAAAAAAAATCACTTTGGCTAGGTCAAATGATGATATCCTCTATCATTTATTTTACCATACATTCAATCTCACTTTTTTGGGCATAGGGATATTTGTAGGGATGGATGTTAGAAGAAAGACATTGGTTGAATAGAATGATAAGTCTTTGGAGTAGAAGGAATACCTTTGGTCATTTCAAAAAATACATTGAAATGAATGTCAATATTCTTTGCAGATCCAAGAGAACAATGGGATTATATGTTTGAACATCTATTGAGAACAATTGTGCAATTACTCTTGGGTGTCCCATTTTTAACAATGTATTTTGGATTTTATTGCTTTATATGTTTTCCCTTGCATACCTTTGAGTTCAATTTCCTTTCCTTTAGAAAAAAATATCATGAAAAGATCCTAAAAATTCATAGCCACTATTCCCAATGATTTTAACCATTGGATCCCTAAGAACACATTAGCATTGTCCATTTGGATTGAAATCATGGGGCTATCCAAAAAATCCTCTAGAGTGAGCTTAATATATTGGCTCTTCCCTAAACAATTTATGGTACATTCAAGTACAATATTTACTTGAAATATAGTGCTAGATATATAAATCAATTGAAAAGTTTGGTAATTTGTGTTTAATGAAATTATGAGTAGTACCACAATCAATCAACATTGTTACCTTTTTTTCTTAACATATCCTTCCATATTAAGAGTTTGGGGAGTGATAATGTCAGTTAAAGCATGGCAAGATATGGATGGAGTAGTCTCGTCTAGTTTTGGATTTTGAGAAGGTTCTGGCCCTTGTTCTTCTCCCTCTCCACAATCTATGCAGAACAATTTATTTTCACTACACTTCGGTTGTTTTTTGTACTTGTTGTCACAATTGAAACATAGTTCCTTTTCTTTTCTTTCATCCAATTAACAAGGCATCATCCTTGTAGATTGAGTGAGGCTAGGAGTGGGGGCATTATTCTCCCTATAGGTGTTAGTGAAAAACCTTTTGGTAGCCATATTTTTACCTTCAACTCTTTTTTCCACATTAAAATCCTTATCTAAGTATGTAGGCTCAAGGAGACACACTACATGTTGAATGGCCTCCTTTAAATTACCCATAAAGAGATCCAAAAATTTATTTTTTTAAAGGTATTTCACTCAAAGACTCAATTCTTGAAATTGTTGAATGTAATATGTAACTAGACCTCTTTGCCTAATATTTTTCAATTGACTAAAGAATGTTTTGCACATGCCATCTCCATAATGTGCTATCAATTCATCTATAAAAATGTACCAAGCGACAATAATGTCATTTTTGTGGTCACAAATCCATTAGTACCACACAAATTGATCCAAATGGATATCAGTGGCCACCCACCTGTTCCAACTTTCAACTGGCTTATCTGGACAATTTTCAGTTTAGCACATTTCTCTGTAATGGGGAAATTTATTTGTAATTGTGGGTTTTGCACTTACGGGGCTATCTTGAATCCCTACACAACATCCAGGTGGATATTGGTGGCCACCCACCTATTCCAATTGGATTATTTTGGAAGTTTTCATGTTAGTACATCTTTATGTACTTCTAGGGTCGTTTTGGGGCTTAAAAAAGTGTTTTCTTTGCTTGCCACAGTCAAACTATAGACATAGTCAGAGTTTGATGGAATAATGCGTATTTCTTGAAAATACCTTTCCAACGGGCTATCACACACAAAAAACGGAGATTGTATGCAAAAGTTACGACCCCGGGAAATTAATGTACTAACTTACCCCAATGGGGCCCACATGAATTTTAGCGCTTTATCTGCTAGGGTTAGGTTTTTGGATGTTTATGGTTTTGGCATTCATGTTTATCATAAAAATACCTTTAGAGCCTCGTTATAATAAAATTCTTACGAATGAACGTAGCCGTCACATCTCTTCTCAGAGATAAAGCTGCCACCATTCTAAGGAGTCTTGCACTTTGTATTTTTACATTCTCTTTACATTTATTTCATTAATAGAAATCACATATTGTTGTATCTCTCTGTTTCTGGAAATTTTATGAGTATTTTATTGTAATATCTCTGCATTCATTTCATTTCGAAAATAATCTGGATCAGTAGTATCAGAGCAGGTTCCTCTTGATCATTTTCAGTGCATGTCCCCGACGAGGTCCGAGTATAGCAAGTTGGGTCTTAAGCTTGTCTCTCTTGAGGAAACTCTCTCTCGCACGCCCAAGAAACCCTCTATGGAGGAAGAAAATAAAAATGGTGGAGTAGAATATTCTATTAACATGTTTCTTGAGCAAGCTCTCGCGCGACAATGGGACGAAATGATGGAGAATTTTTCCCACATCATTCAACGCCTGTCGATGGCAACATGCACATATTCATCAAGCGACCACATTGGAGGAACCTCTATCTTCAAGGTACAAGTTAATTTTGATATTCCCATATTTGAAGGTCAGATAGATGTAGATTCCTCAAAAAAATGGTTGAATATTCTAGAAGGTTATTTCTCTGTTCACAATTTTTCCGATAGGGAAAATATCACCTTCACACTCCTCAAGGATATCCCCCATGTCAAACATTGGTGGAAAAATTACTGGGAGAAAAGTTCCACAGAGGAATCTGCAATATATGGGGCCAAGCCCACTTGGGATTTTTTTTGTGGATGTGGTCAAGGAACAATACTACCCTGTTGATGACTATGAAGACTAGTACATGAGATGGATCACATTGCAGCAAGAGAAGAGCCAAACAGTGCCTGAGTTCACAAATAATTTCCATATCTTGCACACCAAGATCGGTATCAAAGAATCTGAGTGGGATCTGGTTCTAAAATACTGTGGGGCTCTGCATAGGTACATCCAAACCGAAATGGATTTCCTAAACATCTCATCATTGGGAGATTCCTATCGATATGCTGTCAAAAGCGAGCAGAAATTTAGGCACGAGAACAAATGGGAGTTTGGTTTGCAAATCTGAAACAACCAAAGCATGGTAAAGACGACCCTAACCAACACCCTCTAGATAACCAGTCCAAGACACATGACAAGAAGGGCAAGGGAAAGACGAAGAATGATATTAGGAAGTGGTGCGACTTCCACAAAATCCCTTGGCAAAACACTGATGAATTTCACTCGAAACAATTATTGGTGGTCGAGGTCAAAGACAAGGAGCCATACCCTAATTCAGAATATGATCTAGAAAATGTTGAAAACAAAAATATCATCGATGCATAACCCACTACTGCTGTCGTCACTGCACCAATTCAACTAGAAGAACCAGTAGATCCTGAAGAAGGGGAGCACATATTCCATTCATAGATGTGGGTAAAGGGGACCCTGTTGCATTTCATTGTTGATAACGATAGCCAAAAGAAACTCATATTAGCTGAGGTCTTCAAACAATTGGGGTTGTCGACAACACCACACCCGCAAACATACAACATCAGGTGGCTTCACCATGAATGAGATTTCCATGTCAGCCAACAGTGCCACCTGTCCTACGACATCCAACCCTTCAAGGATGAGGTAGTGTGGGATGTTGCCCCTCTTGATGTCTGTGATGTTTTTTTGGGTCAACCATATATGTGGAAACATCATGTTATTTATGAGTCTCGACCTCGTAGTGTCATTATTACTCTAGGGGGTCATCTCTACAGGATACCAGAGGTAGTTCTGACTACTGTTCCACAAGGTAATTTCTCATACTAAAAAATTCATCCTCTTCAAAGTCTGTTCAAAGGATGCACAGAAGACCCCTACAACTACTGCAGCCTCAACACCCTCTATCCAACAGAAGAAGTTTTCATAAGTTGTTTCTTCACCTACAATGGTTCCTACACAATTCCCCTTCAAGCCCATAGACAACATGTTGATGGAACAAATTCAACCCTCCCAGCAAAAGGTTCATGAAATCCTTCCAAAGACCAAGCAACACAACTTCTCCAACAAGGCACACAACTCACCAAGATTCAGATTTAGAAAACACTTTCCCCTCTTCCCCGAGCACTCAACACAATGGATACCATTGCTTCCTAAGGGGGGAATATTGATATAGATGGATATCAGTGGCCACCCACCTGTTCCAACTTCGAACTGGCTGATATAGATGGTTTTAAGTCAACACATTTCTATGTAATGGGGAAATTTCTATGTAATTGTGGATTCTGCACTTATGGGGTTGTCTTGAATCCCTACACAACATCCATGTGGATATTGGTGGCCTCTCACCTATTCCAACTGGCTTATTTTGGAATTTTTCATGTCAGTACATCTTTCTGTACTTCTAGGGCCGTTTTGGGGCTCCAAACAGTGTTTTCTTGGCTTGCCATAATCAAACTATAGACATAGTTAGATTTTTATGAAATAATGCGTAGTTCTTGAAAATACCTTTCCAACGGGCTATCACACACCTAAAACGAAGATCATATGCAAAAGTTACAACCCCAGGAAGTTAATGTACTAACTTACCCCAACGGGGCCCACGAGACTTTTGACGCTTCATCTCCTAGGGTTAGGTTTTTGGATGTCTAGGGTTTTGACATTAAGGTTTATCATAAAAATACCTTCATAGCCTCATTGTAATCATCTTCTTATGAATGAGCATAGTCGTCACATCTCTTCTCACAGATAAAGATGCCACCATTCTAGCGAATCGTGCACTCCATATTTTTACAGTCTCTGTACATTTATTTCATTAATAGAAATCATGTATTGTTGTATCTCTCTATTTCTGGAAATTTTTATAAGTATTTCATTGTAATATATTTGCTTTCATTTCGTTCTGAAAATAATCCAGATCACAAATTGAAAATGTTATAAACATAAGGATGCAATAGTTACCTTTTTTAGAGTCGACATCTAGTGTAGATCAAAGAATTCTCCATCTGGATATCCATGTCATGAGATCATTACCATCAAGATTCCTCATATCGATCTTGGGAATTAAGTAGTTCCCCATTCTTGAGATAAAACCATGATGGTTTGTATCTTAGAGTGATGAATGATGAGATATTTTGGACTCAATCCTCTTGTTCTCTAGATGTGTCAAATATTCTCCATATGTGACTAGGACTCAATTTTCTTGTTCTCCTTATCCTTTATTCGAGGAGGAGAATTTAGGATACATAGGCCTATTAGATCCTTCATAAGGTCATCCTCCAAGTCTTCAAGATCATATTTTATTTCCATCACTTAAATATTTTCCTTGATATCATCTTTTCTTGTTATCTCTTTGAGATTTTCCTAGAGATCGTGTGTTGTTGCCATATTTTTTGAGATCATCTTTCCTTTCCATGTTTGACTTGATCTCATATTTAAAATTTTGAAATTCCATTTTACTTACCATATTTAGGATGTCAACTTTTTTTTCCATTGTAGTAATGTTATAGTCCAAAAATGCCTTACCTATGCATACAAGACATTGGCTTTTCCACTTACATACTTTGCCAAAATACCATTGAGCTGATTCTTAAAAAACTATCTTTTGAATAGTGTACGTGCCCTACTACACTAATATCCCGTGTACACATATGTGTTGCATGCTAGTTATCCCACGTACATACGCGAGCTGCATATTAGTTAGCCCGCGTTTACCTCCAAAAATTGCAAAAAATATAAAATTGCAAGGAATTCGGCGGAGTTTATGGGATATCGAGGATTTCATAACCATTTTACCCCTTGTATCCCATCCCCAAACCGAATAACCATATTTTTATCATATTAAAAAAGGTCTTGGGGTGTCATTTGACAAGACAAGCAAGAGAATAAGAAAACTCTGCCAAAATCCCTCACCCTTCTTAGCCCAAGTTTTGCATTCTATTCTGAGTTTTGGCCTCAACCTTCCCCTCCAACCCTTTCTCCTTTCCCATGTGATAAGTTGGTTGTGAGAATAAAGAACGATATTGATGCACTTGGAGCCATGATAGAGGATCCCGGACTTGGTTCGTGGAGCAATTTCCGACAAAGGTTGTAATCATTTTTGTCTTGAAACTTAATAAAAGATTTCGTCCTTGTCTCAAAATCTTATATTTGTATGATTTTATGAATTTATGTCTATATATAAACTTTGAAAGTGATAAGTAGAGAGTGCATGTGTTGTAGAATTGTTTTCCTAAGCTTTTGCATGTCATCTTTGGGAGGAGACCCACAATCTAGGAGGCTACAAGAAGCAAAAGAGGTCTGCGCCAACCACTAGGACTAAATGTGCACCCATTGACTCTCTTTATTCTCTCTCATCATTTCGTTTAGGTAGTTTTGTGGTAGTTTAAGGGTATAATAATGTTTTAAGGGAAGTCAACGCTCTGCATGTACCTAGACCCAATATAGGGGGATTTTCCCTGTAGTAGAATTGGCGACTCCACTGGGGAGTCTCTCTAGGGTCTTAGTGGGAGATTTTGGTTTGATTCGATTTTTTCAGTTTCTTTTTTAGTTTTCCAAGCTTACTGAGTCAATTTAGGGTCTCTGGTCACCTTCTAGGTGCCTACCATCCTTCCCTGCCCAATTAGTTATCCAAGCCTTTTTTATTTTTGGAAATTTACAAAGGCGTATGCACCATGTCCTTAGTATAGCCCACGTACATACACAGTTTTCATAGTATAAAACCCGCGTACATATGCATGCTTCTCATGCACAACCCGCGTCTCTATGTTTTTGAAGTTTTTTTTTTTAAAGGACTTTTTCTTTCCTAACAAGAAGCTTTGTGCTTCTCAGGCCTTCTTGAACTCTTCAGGATCTCTAGTAATGGTCTTTGGTTGGGTTAAATATTCATTTTAAATTGCTCTTTGTAAATAACCCCTGTATAAGGTTTAGGATCTGTATGAGTCTTGGGTTTATTTTCTCTTTATCTGGTTTATGATTTGAAAAACAAAAAACATCTTTTACTTCTGTTTTTCTTTTCTAAGCATTTAAAAAATAAAACAATTGTTGTGTTTAGTTATGCATTTAGTTTGGTAGTTGTAGTATAGATTGTTTTGTTTTTTTACAAAAGAAAAGACTTCTTTTTCAAAGTTCCTTTTTGCCTTTTCCTTGAAAGTTTAGTAGTTTGCATCGTAAAAAAAAAAGCGCATTCTAGGAAAATTTTTGCATTATAGGATCTTGGAATACTATTTTGAAAAGTTTGCATTTACAAAGATTTAAAAGCCATTTCTTTCAATTGAAGAATCTAGTTTGCTTTTTCACGAATGCTCTAAATTCTTTTTTCTATTTCGTCTCTTACAAACACCATAAGTTTCACATCCGTACCCTTTTGAGTAAGTCAAGCCAATTAAAATCAATGCTTAACACTTAAAAGCAATTAGACTTTTTGTTTGTAGGGTTCACCAAGTAATCTAGGCTATAGAGCCTTAAAATAGGTGTGGAAAGGAAACTCTTCAAGGCCGCCTAAACATACATAAGAGTCTATGATAGGGAGTGTCAGAGTCTAGTATCGTAAGAGTCAGCCGTGACCCCCCTCTAACATAGGGGCCAAACACGAGGTCGCATGAGGAAAGGTAGAGGAGATAACCCCTCCAAAGCTTGACCAAGCGTAGTGGGGATCATAGATTGAGGGTCGTTTTTGGGAATCACATGGATCACATTTGACTATAGAGCCTAATGGACCACAAATCCATTTGAGATCCTTAGTTTCCTTTCGAACCATTTTCCTTCAGTACACTTGAAAGGATTAAGACTTTGTTATTCTGCTCATTACGACCGACCTGACTATCGAATGTGTCCGCCTGGTGATTGACTGCGAGTTGGAAACCTAGTTGCCTGTTTTTAGGGACTTACAGGAGTGACTGTGGGGGTATACCGCGGTACCCAGGGAAAACATCAGATCACGATTTGTAGAGTATACCCAGAGGGTGTTTCCGTTTTTGAGTTACACTTGCACATGTGATTTTCTCTAGTGTTGATTGGCATAACTGTTTGTTGGCCCTTGAACAAGTTGTGAGGATGCTTGGTCATGTTTGACCTACTTTTGGGACTTCGACAAGCTGTCGAAGGCGGAGCGCAATTCGAAGCGGATATCATGGGATATCGGCCCCTATTTAAGGATTTTTGAGTTTTGGGCTTATGTAATGGGTATGGGGATGTCAGCCCATGGGTTTACCCATGTTTAGGCCCTTTTTGTAATGTATAAATAGAAATCTAGGCGATGTAGGAAGTAGTTCGATCTATGTGATCGAAGAGAGGATATACACTGTTCTAAGTGCAACTTGTAAGTGCTTTGTGCATGCTATGTTGAGAACTTCCAGAGATAAGTGCAAGTGATTGTAAGAGACTGTGAAGAGGCTTTGTGCCATAACTTGGGGAAGGAGGATCTAGCGGAGTGTGCGCAGATCTCCTTTCCTCTGAGGAGTAATATATCATGGCTTTGTGCATGTAGAATATTGATAGAAAGAAATAAAGAAGAAGAGTTGGTGGACGTAGCCCCAAGGTGGGGGTGAATCACGTATATCCCGCGTTGTGGTTGCTTAGTGCTTTATGGTTGGTCTCTTGTTTGTGTGGTTAAAGGCTTAGTGCACTGATATATGCTTAGAAACCCTGGATGATCAAAATAATATCAACTTATCAGAGATATTCAAAGGACAAAAGCAGATAGAAGCAAGAATAGAAGACTTCGAAATTGATTGTGTCTTGGATGAAGAAACACAGGTAAACATCATGACAAAAAGAACTTGGGAAACTTTAGGAAATCCTTCTATGATTCCGTCATTGGGAGAAATAGGATTATTTAGAGGAAAGCTGATAACCCTATGTGGAAGAATCACCCAGATATCTATGAGTGCTCATGGAACTTCGATAGAGGAAGATTTTGAGGTTGTTAAATTTGTTGAGAAAAGTGCCCCATTTTATATATTACTAGGAAAACCTTGGATTGAAAAAGATCAGGCCAGAAGAAAAGAAGAGGAAGTATTAGAGCAGAAGAAGCAAGAATTAAAAGATTTCATGACTAGGAGGATAACACACTTGATTGAAGAACATTAGAACATATTAAATCTACTTAGAACCAGAATCTGGGATGTCGAAGTTGAAAGAACACAAGCAAACTCACATACGAGTAGAACACCTAACCCAAATAGAGAAGAAGTATTACTCTCTAACCCTATGAAAGAATCTCAACAACGTGAAGTTACTATGCCAAAAGGAGATAAGAATCAGAATGGAAAGAGGAATATCGAGATGTAGATCAGTAGGAAGAAGGCTAGAAAGCTTAGTAAGAAGAGAGCAAAGATAGAAAAGTTACAAAAGGTTCAAGAGGGAACTTCGTAGAGGGAAGGTTTGCAAGACTAGAACTTCGTTGGGATATCAGAACAACACAACATGGCACTTCGCCATGGCGAAGTGATATAGCTGTTGGAAGCATTATAGCCATTATACCGACACCCCAAACAATTAGAAAAATAATAGTGGCCTGAAGACTTGCCATCAGACTGTTGGGACTATGCCGCAACAAACATAACCGCATTGATGAAGGCCTCTCATCCATTGGAGAGATTCGTTACATCATGCCTACTTAGTCTGTCGACTGTTGCACTAAGAACACTTTTGTGAATTGTATCCAATCCAACTCATTGCTACCACACTGTATTTACTGAGATCGACACCTGTTCCATTGCATTGCGCACTCATTCATCCACCCAAGTTATCCGATCTTGAGTGTGTATGTCAGACGAGCTCAGTGCTGCAGAGAAATCCATTGAAGAAGTTCTCATCGATCTCATGGCCAAAAAAGTAATTTCCGTAGGTATTCAAGCGTCATCAATGAGAGGAGTACAAGCCTCTTCATTGACTACTCACGGATCCAGACCATCCCGACCGACAACAGAGAAGAGAACCAAGCACAAAGATGACCTAGCGAATGCGAAGTTAATCCTGACCATCCTACTCGACTACATCCCGCCTCTGGCTGGCACGGTGTGTCGTGACAGTGTCCCGAGGGGCTTTGATTACACCATAGTTACTGCGTACCTCCCAAAGGGGACATGTGCAGTTAGAATGCAACAGGACAAGATTGCGACATTAAAGTTCAGTGACTTCAACCTAGGATACCGCAAGAACCATAATATGCTCTCTCCTTACAAATACTTGACCAGGACGAAGGGGAAGAACTAAAAAATAATCCCCCAACCATGGACTATGAACCTCATGTAGTCCACCCTCTTGAATGTAATGAAGATTCCCCACTTTGGAAGGCACCAAGAGGTTAACACTTGTGTTAAAATCTTGCTCTCGTGCTACCATGGTGGATACCTATGGCTAGACCGACGCATCACAGTCGATCTGACGTTGATCCATAGGATCACCGGATTGAGCATGTAGGGACCCGACCCGCAAGACTTCTACCTAGGGAAGGCTACATATCACGCATTAACACAAAATATCAAAGACACATATGGCGATGTAGAAAAGGGAACATGAGGCTACAAGGTATCTTCCATCTAGAATGGTACAATGCTCCTAGCCTGCCAGCTGATCATAGGAAAGCTTGTGAGAAAGAACCGACCTACATAGGTCACAGGATTCGTTGTTGACCTTGTCAAGAAATGTGTAGGACTCCAGAGAACTGGGCAAAGTACTTGGTCAACCAACTGGAATTAGACTTCCACGAAGCTCAGGATCAGGGCTATGAATTTCACTTTAGCTGGTTCCTGATCCTCATCAAATTTACCGCTTGGGAGATGTCGGAAGGTGTGACCTTCCCAGACATTGAGCCGTTCGAGCCGATCGCTATGAATTTCACCATGCTTTGGTACTTGAGCGATATGGGAAAATAGTGGCAGTCGAACATGCTCTTTCACACATATTATCTCCAACTGAAGAGGGCTATCGAAGCCGTCCCTCGCATGATGCCAAACACTTTGCATCGGTTCCGACCCCTCATGAAGTTCTGGGTAGATCGACACTTCATTTATATCACCACGTGCACATATGAGAATAAAGAAGAGATTCGGTCATAATACAAGCTCACAGAGGAGGACCTCGAAGAGATAACCAAGGACTGGTCAACAGATCTCCTCATCCCTGCTGACCCCGCAAAAATGTCAGACCCTGAACTAATCGACAACCCGAAGATCACTCATGAAGAAAAGGATACCCCTAGACCCAACAGAAGGAAGAAGACCAAAGAGGTACAAAACTTGAGCAGCGCATCGGAAGAAACTGCTTCAGTATCACCTGGCTGAGGGGGTAATGACGAAGAAGATCAAGAAGAGACAAATGGAAAAGAATATCAACAGAAGCAGAGTGAAGTAACACCACCTAGGGATCCTATCGATGAGGCTGATCCCTTGAAGAAGAGGAAGGTTTCCCCCATGAAACCCACTTCCCGAAAGAAATCCAGAGCCACCTTGACTAAGATGTAGACTCTGCTAATTGTAGATGACTTCGACTTCATCATCGCAGCTGTAGAAGATGCCCCACAGGACATCTTGTAGAAACAAGAAGCCAAGAAGGAGGAGATGTACGACATAATCGAGGTTGAACTTAGAGGGGTACAACATGCCCTTCAATCCAGATGCCTAGTATCCACTGCGTCCCCACCATCAGAAGAACCAGAGTTGGGAGATGAGGCTGCCCAACTCCGCAGACTAGCTGATGTGACCGAAGCTCACCTTCGTCGAGCACAATCTGAGAAAGACTAGGCCACAATGGCCCTGAAACAAGCCCAATAATAAATGGTAGAGAAACGTCGGGTTGCACAAAAGGAGAAGGATGACCTTCAAACCAAGTTTGAAGAGGAGAAAGCACAACTCCAATAGGAGAAAAAGCACTTGCTCGCCGAGCATCTTGGAGTCAAAGAAGCAGTCAACAGAGCACTTCGCTCTTTGATGGACTTAGAGCCAAAGGCATAAGACCGATTGGAGCATCAAGTAGCGTAGTTTGCGGAAGCTATCCAACAACTTCAACAAAGAATAACAGACTTAGATCTACGAACAATGCCCAACACTCCGCCAGATGTACGAGATCAAAGAGAAGCAAGTGCTCGAAGCCCAGTTAAGAGAATCAAGGCCCTCGCCATGGAATGTAAACAACTAAGTGATTGCAGTGACCAAATTCATGAGCGACTCACTGAGGATCCTGAACTGAAGGCACTTGAGTCAGAACTCCAAGAGACAAAGCAATAAGCAGAAATAGTACAGGTGCAGTTGAAGCCCCTGTCAGCCGTTGAGAGGATGAAGCGATCCCAAGAACAACGCACTGCTTAGCAGTAGGTCCACACGATTAAGAGAAAATTCATGGAAGTGACTCAGAGGCTCCAACCAATACAGGACGAGGCTTGCCAACTATTCATAGATATTGAAGGTAGAGGAGAAGAAATGGAGCAAGTCATCACTACAACTGAACAACGCTTAGAGGGACCTATCAACTAAGCGGTAATCCAAGTGTTCACCGAGCAAGAGGCCGTGGCGCAACAACAGGTCGAAGGAGCTCGAGCCAAGCTCGACTCTTTTGAAGAAAAACTACCTAGACCAAAGTGACTCGGGATGAGTCACAGGTGAGTGTTGGGGGCATGTTGGCCCTTGACCAAGTTGTGAGAATCCTTGGTCATGTTTGACCTACTTTTGGGACTTCGAGAGGCTGTTGAAGATGGAGCGCAAGTCGAAGTGGAGATCAAGGGATCTCAACCCCTTTTTAGGGATTTTTGGGTTTTGAGCTTATGTAACGGGTATGGGGATGTCAACCCATGGGTTTACCCATGTTTAGGTCCTTTTGTAATGTATAAATAGAAATCTAGGTGATGTAGGAAGTAGTTCGATCTATGTGATCGAAGAGATGCTAGACACTGTGCTAAGTGCAACTTGTAAGTGCTTTGTGCATGCTATGTTGAGAACTTGCAGAGCTAAGTGCAGGTGATTGTAAGAGACTGTGAAGAGGCTTTGTACTATAACTAAGGGAAGGAGGATATAGCAGAGTGCGCGTAGATCTCTTGTCTTATGAGGAGTAAGATATCATGGATCTGTTCATGTAGAAGAGTGATAGAAAAAAATAAAGAAGAAGAGTTGGTGGACCTAGCCCCAGGGTGGGGGTGAACCACGTATATCCTGCATTGTGTTTTCTTAGTGCTTTATGGTTTCTCTTTTTTTTATGTGGTTAAAGTCTTAGTGCACTGATATATTCTTAGAATAATCTAATGTGATAGCTTAGTGATGAATAATCTGAATTAATTCTAGATCTGATCTATGTTGGTATGCTGCGTGCTTGAATCTATTGGATGTTTGTGAATACTACGCTAATCTATTATTATGGTTTAGCTGCGCTGTAAGCTAAAACTGACTATTAATGAACTATAACTACTAAGTTCTCTATTAAGTGTTACAATCACAGGTCTGTGTCCCAACTAAGGTTGAATACATCTGTGTCCTTCAACCACCTCTGCCTCTACCTTGGGTGAGACTTCATCTACTTCGCAGGTGTTGCTGAAAGGGTCGGTAGTTAGGGTTTTGTTGGTGTGCTGTTGTAAGCCTTGAACCCTGGGTCTGCCCCTGTGCCAACACTGTTATTCCTGGCATTTAATTGTTTTCTTGATTTTCCATTAGGAAATTTTTAGTGTGTGCTCTGTGTTTGACAATAGCTAAACCTTAAAGTGTCGGTTGATCATTTCACAAGGTGGAATATTAACAGCTCCGTCGTTCGCGTAGGCTTCAGGGCTTGCCGACGGTTACTTTGGATCCACCTCCACCACCGTTGAGGCACATTCTAGATCAAGAAGGCTCATTCGAATCTACTGGGCCATAGGAAACTATACCCGAGCCATCTCATAGAGAAGACTTTCCTACACCAGAGGAATCCATTGTTTCTAACCTCAATACTGAAGGTTTCAGGCCAACAAACCCCCCGATCACTAACTTATCGGTGTCGCTTCTAATTTAGATAGTCTCTATCGAGGTGAATTCACATGAACGACATTTTGTTTGGCGAGCGACGATGGAAGAAACTAGTGCTACTTCGTTAAGGAGTCCTCATTCTCCCATATCGACTGCCGCAGGAGGGGGCATTGTACCTCCTCCCCCACATTCATCTGTCAGGACTACAGTCGTCCATATGCCCACTACTTTTGGAAGTGGCACAATCCCTTCGACGACTTTAACCACTGTTCCCTCTATCTAGAACGCATCGAACACTCCCTTTTCATATGGGATGCCGGGTTTTGACTCCAGTTCGGTTCTAACCTACTCTACTCTATAGACTGTTGGTCTGGGGAGATGGAGCTCTAATGCTCCCTTGCAATGATCCTCCGTGGGAACCATTGCCCCATTCAATGCTATCCCTTATGGTGGGGGTCACATCCCTCCTCTGTCCCCTTCGCTTGGAGGCACTTTCCAACAACCGATCGAGCTTAATACCAAATCTAGTTTGTTTAGTGGGGGGACCCATGGACCTCAATCCTACATGAATCTGGTGGGATATATGCCTTTTCTTTGTTCAATGTGTTTGGAAATAATGCTTTCTCATCGTCTTCTTTCTCGATTGAGGGCAACCCTGTTTTTGGTCAACAAAACTGTAGATTTTAACCTTATACAATATTTACTGCAAATAGATTTTCAGTAAAAGAACAGAAAAGATAGAATGGAAAATACAAACATTAAACAGATATTTTTCCCCTGGAAACCCAAACTGGGAAAACTAGCATATTCTATATTCATTCATAGTGTTACATTGTTTACAATACAAAATATGTATAGGAGCCAGTGACATCCAAAACCCTAACCCAATGACCTGAATTAATCAACAACCCTAATTCATTAACCAGAAATAGAAATAGTTTGTTAAGTGGGGGGACCCATGGACCTCAATCCTACATGACTCTGGTGGGATATATGCCTTTTCTTTGTTCAACGTGTTTGCAAATAATGCTTTCTCATCATCTTCTTTCTCGATCAAGGGAAACCCTGTTTTTGGTCAACAAAACTGTAGATTTTAACCTTGTACAATATTTACTGCAAACAGATTTTCAGTAAAAGAACAGAAAAGATAGAATGGAAAATACAAACATTACACATATATTTTTCCCTTGGAAACCCAAATTGGGAAAACCAACATTTTCTATATTCATTTATAGTGTTACATTGTTTACAATACAAAATACATATAGGAGCCAACGACATCCAAAACCCTAACCCAATGACCTGAATTAATCAACAACCCTAATTCATTAACTAGAAATAGAAAACCATTGGTAAAAACCATGTGTTGAAAAACCGCCCATACCCAACAAAAACCCTAGGCAAGGTTTCATTCCTTTGCAGGGAGAGATGACATGAGTTTACTCCTCACAAGGTCATGGAAATCCTTGACAAGGATCATTTCCTTCGCAAGGGGTGCTGATCGAGTGTAACCCCTCCCACACTTTGTGGAACCCCGGGAAAGGTTCAGTACCTATGCCAGGAGGGTCGGCTGTGGGCATCCCCAACCAAAGTCCTTGGAACACTCTATAGAGAGAAATCCCTGCAGAAGGCATGTCATCCAACTTTAGGAATCAGTCGACGATGCAGAATCAAACACATTTCCCTTTTACTAGATAGGGCCACCATGGTCTCTACCAAAACCCTAGCCAACAGTCAAGATTTTCCTGGAAACCTGGTGCCAGTCAAAATCCAAGCCCCTCTTTTCATGTGAATCTGCCATAACCTAGACTACCTTTTCTGGCAACTATGAGCTTGCCAAACTTGTCGAGACTTTGGAATGACTCGATATTTCATGATCAATTTTGGACCCCATGCCAACTAAGTTGCCCTCATACATCCCTAAGTTCAAAGGAAATCCTGACGAAGATCTAGGTGATCATGTGACGACATTTCACTTATGGTGATCATCCAACTCATTAAAGGATGATTCTATTTAGTTGTGTTTGTTTCAAAACACTCTTATAGGGGGTGCTGCGAAATGGTATATCGATCTTGATAGCTCGAAGTACGCTTACTTTAATGACCTCGCTATGGTCTTCTTAAATCATTTCTAGTTAGTAGTTACCGGTAAGATATGATGCCGACATAGAGTTGCTGGACAACTTCAAGTAGATGAAAGATGACCATATCTTAGATCACATTCAAGAATGGCGACGAAGAAAGAGTTTGATCAAAGTTAAGGTCCCTCTTGCGTTTTTGCTTGAGTGGTTCCTAAAGTCCTTATTACCTTGTGTATCCAAAGGCATCGCAACATCCAAGGTTTTTTTCGAAGAAGAGGCTATCATGAGAGCCTAAAAACTAGAGTTGATTTACTCTCAGTCCGATATGCTATATGAGATCCTACCCAAAGCACCATGTTTGACGTTCGACAAGACCAAACAGAATTCTGGGCCTCATGTCGACGACATAGTAGGCTCAACAGAGAGAAAGTTCACAGATTAGTTGTCTAATTAATTACAATAGTTATTGATTCAACAGACTATGGCCATCCAAAATTCTAGTTCAACTTCCCACGTAACCCAAACGTCAGATGTACATAGTGTGCAATCGAAAAATCCCAAGGGAAACCAACAAATCGAGGGAAAGAAGAAACCTAAAAAAAATAATTGTAAGGGGAATAAGAAGGCTACAAATAATGCTGGTGAGGGAAAAAATCAAAATAAAAAGGTGAAGTTTCCGTGTAATCTTTACATGGACGACCACTTGACTCACCAATGCCATCGGCTTGAGGAAGCCTAAAATATATTGGCATAACAACAACCTGTCGTGTTAACTAACCCTTTTCCACAAGGGTAAAATATGGCTCAAGCTTCCTCATCCACGAGTATGCCTGGGGGCAGTCAAGGATCCCCCACACCCAATACTAACAACGGGTCCACAAACATTTATATAATGAAAGACAAAGATAATTTACAGACCAGGGCTCATAACTACGGAATGCCATAATCTGTTGAGAAGGGAAAAGAATCGTCTAACACATTGGATCTTCTTCAAATCAAGAAGACGGTGAGAGAAATGATGACTCACATGCCTAAGGGTGCATTCAAAAAATCTTCTCACAACCCAAACACAAGGGCCACTCAGAATTACTCCATCGTGGAGGATCTGGCACAAACTCCTTGTGTAATGTCCACTCTGGAGGTCCTCCAGAGTTGTCCCTCACAGAGGAAAGCGTTGTTGTCCTCCTTGGGAGTGACCAAGACCACTAACTCATGAATGGTTGTTTTTGACCCTAGTGACCATAAACCTCGTCTTCCTCGCCATGTCGCTTTTCAGATAGTAGTGGTGTACACCACCAAATCATTGACACATAACATTTTCCGTATGGTGGTGGATGAGGGTGCCTTGACTTGTGTGATGTCATTGACATGTTGGAAGGCCATTGGCCAACCTGATTTGTCTCCATTTCCCATGTTGCTAACTGTGTTTGACAGTCGATATTTCAGACCACATGGCACAATTCCATCCTTCCCCGTGTAGTTGGAGGGGAAAACTATGTGCGTCTAAATATAAGTAGTCGATGCGCCTCTCGACTACAATATTTTGTTAGGGCGAAGTTGGACCTATGCTATGACAATGATTGTATTCACCATTTTTTGGGTCTTAAGTTTTCCTCACGAAGGTCAGATTATAACCCTTGATCAATTATCCTTTTCTTGTCCTGACCCTTCATCGGGGACATCCACGGTCCCAATGATTGACAACTCACAACCAAGTATTGTCAACTTAGGTGCCATATTGTTTAAATATCTAATGGGGACTTTTGATTATCTGCCACCTGCCAATGATGTTAGGTTTATTTTAGTTGTCCCCGACCAATCGAAGGCTACAATTTTTCAAGTCACATCTTTTATAATGAGTTAATTTAACGACTCGTGGATTTTACCTTCCCCATCGGCTTCGATGGAAGGTATAGGGAACCTTGGAATGGCTACGTCCTTATCTGCTGTTGAGGTTGCGTACAGTATTGTCTAGCAAGCCTTGACCAACCTTGATCCGACTCCCCCACATGATCTAGATCCCATTCTAGAGCCTGTTTGGGCTCAAGACTCTCTCACCACTCATGATTCCTTGGACTTAGTCTTGCCCTTTGACGAGGCGATTTTAGAGGAAATGATCCGGCCAGACATACCATGGGATGATCTTCACCACATATCTTATTTCTTACCCAAGATGAAGAGAATATAAGTAAGAGAGTTCATTACGACCGTGAATAGAGATGCCCCTTCTCCTGTTAACCCTCTGGCCATGCACGAAATCTATGTCGAGGGAAACATGGAAAGTATAGATGAAATGATTCCTATCAACATCTCTAGAACCCTTGGCATCATGGAAAATGTCTTCGTTGGAGTGGATTGTTGTCCCAAAGAGATTCATATCTACACTGAATTGTTTAAAGAATTTTGCGAAGTTTTTTCCTGGTCTTATGAGGAGATGCCAGGCATTGATCCATGTATTGTGGAACACAAGATCACAACTTGCCTTGATGTTAATCCTTTTCGACAGAAGCTTGACTCGGTCAATCCTCGGAAAGCACTGACGATAAAGGATGAAGTAGAAAAACTCATCAAAGCTGGTTTTATCTATCTTGTGCAATTGACAGAATGGGTATCGAACCCTATTACCATCAACAAGAAGCAATGTATGATATGTGTATGTATGGAATTTCACAACCTGAACAAAGCTTGCTTGAAAGACAATTTTTCAGCCCCATTTATTGACTAGATTGTTGATGAATGTGTAGGTTGTGAGGTCTTTTCTTTCATGGACGTTTTTTCTGGGTACAATCAAATTCAGATCAAGCCCGAGGACCAACATAAAATGAATTTTATTTGTCCTTGGGTTACATTCGTGTATAGAAAACTTCCTTTTGGCCTTAAAAATGTTGGAGCCACTTTTCAGCGGGCCATGTCATTTGCTTTCCATGACCTCAAACACATAGTCGAGCCATATCTCGATAATATGGAATCACATTCTTGTAAGATATCCGATCATCCCACCCATTTACGACTAATCTTTAAGAGGTGTCGCTACTATCAAATTTGCTTGAATCCCAACAAGTGTAGTTTTTGTGTGACATCGAGACGCTTGTTAGGTTTTATCATGTCAACCAGAGGGATCATGGTCAATTCTCTGAAGGTTGAGGCAATAGTTCAATTTCCTCCCCCGTGCACAATCCTCCAACTTCAGAGTCTATAGGGGAAAGCCAATTTTCTTCGGTGTTTTGTTACTAACTATGCTGAGATTACTAAAGGGTTCATGCATCTCTTGAAAAAAATGGTCCCATTTTGTGTGGATGAAGTGACTCAACGCTCTTTTGAAGCATTGCAATGTGCTCTGACGTCTACCCCTCTCCTCAATCCTCCATATTATGGCAAGGATTTCTTGTTCTATTTGGTTTCCACAGAGTCTATTATCAACATGGTCTTGGGCCAATAGGATGACACGCGAGAAGAGCATGTTATCTACTATCTTATCCGAGGCCTGGTTGGACTGGAAATCAACTACACACATGTTGAGAAACTTGCTTTGGCATCCGTTCACACTGTCCAATGTTTATGTCATTATATTTTACTTCACAAGACCACCATCATAGCCATCATCAACCCTTTTCAATATGTGTTAACACGACGGGTCATCGACCATAAAATCAGTCGATGGATAGTCATCCTGCAAGAGTTTGACTTGGATTTTGTTTCAGAAAAATTTAAAAAGTCCCTGGTCTTTTTTGAACTAATCTCAGAACTTCTGGTTGAGAGTGGTGATAATTCTCCCGAAGAGTCACTGATCAACGAAGATATTTTTATTATCGCATCTTCAGACCCTTGCTATGGAGATATACTTGTGTATCTTCAGACTTTGAAGTGCCCTTCTTTTGCTTCTCTTGATGAGCGTCGATGAATATGCCACCAAGCACATAACTATCTTATCCACGCAAACACTTTATATCATCAAGGAGTAGATTGCATTCTCCAATGATGTCTCACTCACGAAGAAGAAAAGCTTGTTTTAAATGACTGTTACACAAGAGCATATGGCAGTCACTTGTCTGGTTTGGAAATAACCCAAAAGATTCTTCGCGATGGATACTTTTGGCCCTCATTAATCAAAGATTGTGTAGAGGTGTTCAAGAAGTGTCACCTGTTCCAGATCTTCTCTCGGAAGATGCGGGCACACCAAGCTCCCATGTTCCCAGTTATTGTTTTCGGTCCCTTCACCAAGTGGGTGATTGATTTCACTACATGTCACCCAATTTCAACTAGGGGGTATCATTATATCATTGTAGCAGTAAACTACTTTACTAAGTGGGTTGAAGCTATGCTGACATTCAACAATGACGGGGAAACGACTGCCCTTTTCGTTTTCAACCAGATTGTAGCTAGGTTTAGTATTCCGAAGGAGATTGTTAGTGATCACGAAAGTCACTTCCAGAAAAAAAAGATGTTCGAATTAACATCAAAACTAGGGTTTAAACATGAACATTCGTCACCTTACTACCCACAGGTGAATGGTTAGGTAGAGGCTATTAATAAGTCTCTCAAGACTATTCTACATCGAACGATTAATTCGACGATGTTAGGTAGCTAGAGAGGTAGTGGGGGGCCCAGAGGGACCATAGTGATAATAGTGGAGGCCATTCAATGTAAGGTGGACTAGGTCCACTATAGTATTAAATAAGACCCAATATGGTAGTTAGATATAATAAATGTAAGAGGACTTACTAGAAGGTTATATTTCTAGAAGGTTCCTCCTCTAGAATGTTCTTAGGTGGTTGGTAGTACTATATAAAGGGGTTCAAGCAATGTAATGGGATAAGAAGAGAAGTATTGTTTTTGGAGTTGAAGCTTATTAGGAGGTTTCCCCCTCGAAGAGGCAAGTGAACATGAGATGATCCCTTCCATAATAGGATCCATTGTATGGTGTTTCCCTACCCTAAGGGTTTGATAATAATAAAGGAGATTTGGCATATTGTTCTTGTATATCTACCGTGGTGATTTTTTATTCAGTATTTGGTACTTAAGAAGTGGTATCATATCACTTTCTTTGGTAGGAATTGTGGGAATTTTTTTTTGTTTTGGAGAAGCCAAAGAGGGCCATGACATTTCAGATGATTTCTATGCATTTCTAAATTTGTTTTGCAGAAACTGGTTGTATATGTGAGTTCCTCTCATAACAACACCCAATTAAAAAAAAAATCATCCGAAACGAAGTCCAGGAAGTAAAGTTATTGAAGTTTTAAAATATGTTATTTTTAGGGTTTTTTCGACGGACAACCACGTGATTTTTCTGATTTTTGTAGCAGCTGGGGATGATTTTTTAAATTTTTTTTGCATATATGAGTTTCTCTCACAATTTCAACCAATTTAAAAAACAAAATCATCTAAATCGGAGCTCTGGAAGTGAAGATATTGTTGATTTAAAATTAATCATTTTTGGGGGTTTTCGTGACGACGATGGGACTGCAGAGTTCATGACTTTTCATAGGGTACTCATATTGCTACCATATCAGTGCCATTGTATAGATAATTTTATGATATTTCTTTTGGTATATTATATGTGGTATTTCCAATGGATATTCGACTTCTCATGGAAATTAGACGGAATATTGAAGCCCTTGATACAGGTGATCAAAAGCTTCAAGCGATCACACTTGCAATGCAAGAGAGATACATTATACAAGACATCATGGATGAATATAATCGAGAAGCACATGCTTGGAATAATTTTGAGGATTCTTGTTATGATTGGTATATGAATAGTTGTAATTTCTGAGATGAAAACCATTTTCATCTTCTATTTGATGACTCTACCCCGCCTTTTGTAGAGAACATCCTGGAGAGAAGACATGAGATTTCTATACACAGACTTCATTTTTTTAATTCTCTAGCAGTATTGGATGAATTTTTGGCCAGTTCTACATATTTTGATTCACTTTACCAATGCCTCTCTTTGGAGGATCATTTTTCAGTTGGCTATGGTGTTTCAATATCTTCAACGTGGAGTTCACATGAGCACTTGGACATGGGACCCCAGTTTATAGTGGTGGTTGGACTACTTCAGCATGATAGCTTGCATTCCTACATGGGACTCTGGTTCTCTAGTATACTTCAAAACTATGGTCCACACTTATCCATGGGACCCGGGTATATGGTTGTACACCCTCATAGCAAGTGTTGAGGAAAACATTTTCTTAAGGGGGATGGAATGTTAGGTAGTTAGAGAGGTAGTGGAGGGCCCATAGTGATAATAGTGGAGGACATTAAATATAATGTGGAATAGGTCCACTATAGTATTAAATAAGGCCCACTATGATAGTTAGATATATTAAATGTAAGAGGACTTACTAAAAGGTTATACTTCTAGAAGGTTCCTCCTCTAGAATGTTATTAGGTGGTTGGTAGCACTATATAAAGGGGTTCAAGAAATGTAATGGGATAAGAATATAAGTATTGTATTTGGAGCTGAATCTCATTAGGAGGTTTCCCCCTTGAAGAGGCAAGTGAACAAGAGAGGATCTCTTCCATAATAGGATCCATTGTATGGTGTTTCCCTACCCTAAGGGTTTGATAATAATAAATGAGATTTTGCATATTGTTCTTGTATATCTACTGTGGTGCTTTTGTATTCAGTCTTTGGTACTTAATAGGCCAAGTCAAATTGGCATTTGATGTTGTACTCAACACTTTGGACTTATCAAACTTTAGTCAAAACTGCTACCAGTTTTTCTCCTTTTCAACTCGTCTACGAGCTTGAGGAAGTCTTACCCATTGAATGCCAAATCCCTTCTCTTAAGTTGGTAGTCGAACTACTTCCCAACACTACACCACTTGAAGAACATATTTTATATCTCGAGTAGCTCTATGAGAAGCATTGAGATGAAACCTTGTCCAACGAGGCTCACAAACAATGTGTCAAGTGTCAATATGATCGGTCCATCCGCCCTCGTATTTTCTCTGAAGATGATCTTGTCCTAGTCTACAACCAAGACAAAGATGCCTTGGGGGAAAGCAAGTTCAAACCCTTGTGGTTGAGACCTTTCATTGTGAAATAAGTCTTAGAAATGGGTGCTTATCATCTAGTTGATTTCGAGGGTAACGCTTTATCGGAGCCTAGAAATGTGCTCTACCTTAAGAAGTATTACATTTAGGTCAGTCGCCTGAGCGTGAATTCTTGTATATATGTATAGTTTTTTTATACAGTCTTGTCTTTTTGTTTTATGGATGTGTAGTTATTGTGTTTTCTTTTCATTGTGGAAGATGTCAAGTGAATCTGAAGTCTATATTGGGGTCGTAGACAATGCTATTCAACACACTTGGAGGTTTGCTTCCACAACTTGGGTGATTTTTACACCTTTTGGCCAGTTGATGTCTTCTGGAGGTATTTGTCTAGATGAAACAACCATTAATGTTTTTGAGTACAGTGCAGTAATAAAGTTACTACATTACACCTTGTCACATGGTATTTCTCACCTCAGGGTCTATCTAGATGCTCAACTAGCCGTGTCTAAAATAAATGGAATATACCGTGTCTATGATCCCACCCTTCACCGACGATTCCTTAGGGTACGCCTCTTATAACGCTATTTTTATTATATTACTTATATTCATGTTCCTAGGAGATCTAATCAATTAACTGATACATTAGGTAATCAAGTATTAGATTGGCATGTTACTCACACATAAAAGTAAAAATGCACAGATACACATGTAAAATACATTTGTACAAAATGTTTATCCATACGACACACACACACACACACACACACACACACACACACACACACACACACACACACACACACATATATATATATATATATATGCCAAAAATAGTGTCATGAGTACAAAGTGGGCCATAAAGCCTCAAATAGAGCCGATATACATCGTTGGGCTCAAGCCCTCACTA
>ML816433.1:104198-122255 GCA_009831015.1 Picea engelmannii
ACCATTGGCAATCATGATTTGGAAATTATTGACAGCATGGATGTAGCAATGAGTTTCTTGGGAAATGCGGCGATGAATAAAATTATGGGTGCTTCCACTATCAACCAGAATGATGACCTTCCGATGCTTGATGTAACCGATTAACTCGAGGGTTTAGGGAGCAGAAAAACCAGTGAGAGCATTGAGGGAAATGATGGATTCTACTTCGGGAGGGTCTGAGGGAGGGGTTATGTCATTGATTTCAAGTGACTCAGACACAAGGGGAGTTTCAACATCCTCTTCTGAAATGTCCTCAGAGATGGCCATAAAAAGATTTTGTTCCTTACACTTGTGGCCCGAGAAATATTTGTCATCACAATTATAACAAAGGCCTTTGAGTTGGCATTTAGCCATTTCAGCCCTGGTCAATTTTTGGATTTTTAATGGGGCGGAGGGAGTAGTGGGAGTGACGGGTTTAGGGTGAGGGATAAAGGAGGGTTTTTAGTTTTGAGATGATACCACCTGTTGTGCTTCTTTATCCCTTTTAGTAGCCTCCACCCAAGTCGAGGGTCGATCCATGAGGACATGGGCCTGAATCTCCTCCTTGAGGCCACTAATAAAACACTCTCGAAAGAAAGCATCAGTCATGCCCTCTATTCGAAAAGCCGAGCATTCAAAGGCAGCTATGAAGTCTTCTACTATTCCAGATTGCTTCAACTTTGTTAAACGGCCCAAATGGTTGGTGTCCGTGTCAAAGCATTCATAAAGCTCAGTCACAAATTGGGTCCAAGCAATATACCCTTGACGAGAAGTTTTTCTCCATTGCCACCATTGCCAACGTTCTTGATCTAGATGGAGAACACCATACCGGAGTTTGGCCAAGTCATCAGTAATGCCATATAAAGAGAAATAATGTTCCATTTGGGTTACCCAACCAGTGGGGTCCGAGCCATCAAATTTGGTTACGTCCACCCGTGGAAGGCGTATGTCACGTTGAAAGTGATGGGACTGAAAGGTATGGGAATGGGAGGAGGTTTCACCTTCATTCTTTGGATGTGCTTAAGAGAAATGGTCATATGTAGGGATCTTCAATTTGGTGCAGAGTGCTGCAAAGACAGATTCAAGCTGGGTGGTAAGTTCTTGTTTGACTTCCTCCATTGAGGACTGCATGGTTGTATTTATGGTAGCATTGATGGATGAATCGATGGAGGCATTAGTAGCACCGAGTTGTTTTACTTCTTTTTGGGTTTCTAGGAAACCGGATTGCATGGTGTTGAAGCGAGCTTCCAGGTCTTGGCTACGGGTATGGGCCATGAGGATGGGTGAACTGAAAAGGGGCGGGTGGGGTCAAAAATTTTGTCTAAAAATGATATGGATGAAAGTGATAAGGGCGGAAAGATGAATCCGATGGAATAGGTCTCAAATAATGGTGAAAAAATTTCCATATATATATATATTTTTAACACCTGCGGAGAATACCGCAGTGATGAAATCCCCAAATGTTTAACCAGAAAGAGATGTGTATTTACTTGGCAACCCGAACACAGTTGTGCGGAAATAGATCTGGTCTGTTTTTAATTCGTTTATGTTTCTGTCCCCCAAGGGTTAGGTATTCAAAGGTTCTACAGACAAGGGTTGGCCCTTTGCTATAGCTCTCTGATATACGTGCGGGGTCCAACAGTAGTACTTGGCCCAATATCTCAGGGCACTAACTAAGGAGGATAGACCGTACCCTTAGCCGTACTACCTGACTACCTAGGTACTAGAGAGTATCTTCCTGAGTGTTTTTCTCGGTGACACTATAGCAGTCCGGCGACCGATAGGTTTATCTAAAGAGGGCTTCATGAAATCTAGGCCGATCCGTACACAGGTGTTGTCTGATGTGCTACCACTCGAAGGGGTACCAATAGGTGTTACAAGGGTGACCAACAAATGTGTGCTTAAGAACCACTTGTATTTCCTGCGTGTATGAATCCCTCAACCGCGGGTTTATGCGCGTAACGACATATCTCTGTGGTTTAAAGACGTCGGAATACATCTCTACCCTAAAAATAATTCCCACAATTTTTGCCAAGGAAAGTGATCTGATACCACTTGCAAGATACCAGATATATAAAATATGCAGAACATAAATAAAATGCTAGAAATGGCAGAATAACAGTAAAATATCCAGCATAATCTCCACAATAACACAGAAATGATATAAGAACAATAATAGAAAATAACACTTTGATTCAGAAAGCAATGTTCACAGGCCTCTTCGAGGGGGCAACCTCCAATCGAGCAACACTTTGTTACAATAATATCTAAGCTAGGGTTTTCATACCCTCGACCCTTATTTATACAAAATGTCTATCAAGAGAAGCATCTAGAGGAAGATCCTTCTAGAAGTGGAAGCTTCTATTAGGTCTTCTTACATCCGCCTTATTCTATTTTATTGAAAGGCCTTATTAATATTGACCTTTATTACATCCGAATATATTAATCTACCTATGTGCGGGTTAGGACCCTAACAAAGGCTTAACCACCGATGCTTATTGTGCATACGACTCAGGGATGTGACTAGGGGGTTGGCCACATCGTTCGGGTGCGGTCCTATCAAATTGCACCATACGACTAGGGTTTGTGAGGTAAGGACTAGCATGAAGCCCCTAGGGGCTGGTGATTGGCCATTTTATGCCATATGACCTTGTTTTAGGAGGACGTGCCTAGTCCTATGGGGCTAGATTTAATTTTTTGTTACAAAGTGGGGTTTTGCCTGTAGTTTTGGCCCAGATTGGGCGTTTTTGGAGATTTCTTGGCCATTTGGAGGGGGATTTGATCCCAAAAAGAGGCCATATATTTGTGGGAAGTTGGGCTTCTCCAACTGAACCTAAAACCTATATAAACCAATCTTATTGAGCTTGAGGGGGTACTTTGTATGCAGGGAATGTAAAGAAGAGTTTGAGTTTTTGGCCCATTTCTCATGTTTTGAGGGGCATTTAGTCATGTTTTGAGAGGAGATTGTTGAGGCATGTTTTCATCTGCACAAGGAGGTCTTGTACAATAGATCAAAATCCTGTTTGTAACAACACGATCCATTGTAAAGAGAACTTGAGCATTTAAAGAGCAATAAAGAGGCCCTCCACTTGGAAGTGGCCCCGGAGATGTAGCCACACATTTGGTGAACTCCGTTAACAAGTTCTTGTTGTCTATTTCTCTTTCGTCTTTCTGTTATCTTCTCTTATTTTGCAGCATGATCTATGATGGCTGAACTCTTTATTCATTCATGAGTATCTTGTTAATACCAATTTGTTATTAATTCCTTCCATTTTTGGAACAAGTATTTTGGTATCAGAGCTTTTGGTTGTTTTGGAAGGTTTAACAAGTGCAGGATTGGATGCTCACAAGATCCAAATCTCGGAGAGGAGAAGGATCATTGGATGAATTCATTTTTGAGATAGAACGAGTTTTGAGGAGGAAAAAAATGGCTTCAGAAGGAGAAACTTCTCTACGAACCAAGAAGCTCGAAGATGCATTTTTCTCCATGTCAGAAATGGTCAAAGTGTTATATGATGATTTCTTGGAGAGAAAGAAACCGGTTTTGGGAGAAATTTTAATGAAGGGAAAGGAGAATCTTCAAAGCCTCCTCATACACCACCCTCTTCTCCTTTTTCTTCAAGTTCTACTTCAAATGCTAGTTCTCATTCTACAACATCTACCATACAAAAACAAACACATAAGAACAAGTCTAATATGCCTTTGTGAAAACTTGATGTTAAGTTTGAGTTGCCTTTGTATGATGGAGAACTAAATGCAGAAAAGTTAGATAATTGGATAAGACAAATTGAAGTGTATTGCAGGATACATAAAATCATAGATGAGGAGACTATGATCCAGCTTGCTAGTCTCAAGATGGGAGGAACCACCCTTCTGTGGTGGGAAAGTAGGACAAAACATGATCTTAAAAAGTTTGGTAAGACTCTCTTCATGGCTTGATTTTACATCCGCTTTACAAAAGCAATTTTATCCTCTAGCTTACATGCAACAAGCTATTATGTCATGGAAAAACTTTACACAACTAAAAGGACAAACTATTCAAAGTTATACACATGAGTTTCAAAGAAGAGATTTATTGTTGGGAATACCATTGTATACTCAAGAGACATTGCTTAAGTATATAGGTGGTTTTCATAGTTATTTACGACATACCATTCTTATGTTTAATCCAACTAGTTTAGATGAGGTGTGTGTGCAAGCGACTCATCTTGAATCTAGAGGCATGAATGCAAATGTTGATTTTGTAAAACCATTTAAAACTACTGAAGGAAAATTCAAAGGCAAGGGTAAAGAGAAGTTCAAAGGGAATAAAACTAATATAGTGAAGAAGGAAAAACCTACATGCACTCATTTTAATAAAGAAGGCCACAGTGAGGATCATTGTTGGATCCTTCACCCATAATTGAAACCAACAAAGCTCAGAAATAAAGGGAAGCCAAAGACGACTGCAACAACTCAAACATATTTGGGGTCTGATTCAGGAGATGAGACCAAGGTCACAGTCACGAGAATCAAAGGTAAAAATTCTGAAGCTAGTACAAATTCTTTAGTTCAGTCTTTAAAAGTTGATAATGAAGTTGATGAGGTCAAACAATTTTTTTTTTTTCATATAAGAGTAATTTCCAAACATACAAAAATTGATACTCTATTTGACAATGGCTCACAAGTAAATTTGATATCAGAGACAATTGTTAAAAGGTTGGGATTAATCACTAAGCCTAATAAGAAACCATATCCTTTAGGATGGATTCATAATGATAATCAATTGCAAGTGAATAGGCAATGTATCCTAAAGTTTTCTATCAATTCACAGTTTATAGATGAGGTTGAGTTGGATGTGGTTCCACTAGATATATGTGGTATTGTACTTGGGAGTCCATATTTGTATGATAGAAAGTAAATATTCTATCGTGAAGACAATAAGTATCAATTAACTAAAGATGGAAAAGAATATGTTGTAAGGGCTCATCAGAAGAAATTTAATCTATCACTAATCAACTCAGGGAAAATGAAGAGAATTGTAAATGTCAGTAAGAGATATCTATTAATGGTTGTAAAAGATAAAGACACTGCCATAATTGATACTTTCAAATATTGTGATACAAAGTTGAAAGATGAATTAGTTAGAATTGTTTCTGACTATGATGAGATATTTCAAGTTCCGAAAGGATTACCTCCAAAGAGACAAGTTGAACATGAGATACAGTTGCAGTAGGATGTTCCTCTTCCTAACATTGGAATGTATAAGTTATCAGTTTTGGAAAATGCAGAGATAAAGAAATAGGTACAAGAGATGGTTGAACAAGGGGTCATCAGACCAAGTGCTTCTCCATGTGGGTCACCTATCATCCTTGTGTCAAAGAAAGATGGCACATGGCGCATGTGCGTGGATTTTTTATCCTTGAACAAAATCACAGTAAAAAATCGTTACCCTTTGCCTCGCATTGATGATTTATTAGATCAATTGATCAAGGTGGATATCGGTGGCCACCCACCTATTCCACTGGCTCGAAAAACAATTTTCCACCTTGGTAGTTTTTCAACAGTGTTTTGGGTTCCAAACTTTCAGAGTCGTTTTGAGGCCCTAAACGACGTTTTTTGGGGATTTGGGGTCTAAGAGGCTATGGAAGGCACCAACTTGGACCAATAAAAAAATGTTCTTCACGGTTAGACCTTTCCAATGGTGTATCGAGCACCCCAAACAGAGATTTTAAGCAAAAGTTATGCCCCCAGGAAGTTGACGTATCAACTACCCCCATCGGGGCTCACAAACCTTTTGGATTTTCATCTTACGGGGTTAGGGATTTGGATTTTATTTATGTTAAAAAGGCCTTTGGAACCTCATTGTAACAATCATCTTCTTACAGATGCGAGTAGTCGTCACATCTCTTCTCAGAGATAAGATGCCACCATTCTAGCGAGTCTTTCACTCAGTATTTTACAGTCTTTGTACATTTTCGCTCATTAATAGAAAATTGTGTATTACTGTACTCTGTGTTTATGGTTGCATCTCTAATACATTTATGTTATGCTATTGAATATACGAGATATATTTATGCATTTCTTTATTATATCTCCGCTCTCATTTCGTGCCAAAAATAATCCAGATCATCAATTGAAACATGCAATTTTATTTACTAAGTTAGACTTAAGAAGTGGTTACCATCAAATCAGAGTTGTTGAACATGATATATGGAAAAATGATTTTAAAACAAAACAAGGATTATTTGAATGGTTAGTGATGCCATTTGGGCTTACTAATGCACCTTCTACTTTTATGCGGTTAATGAACGATGTATTCGGGCCATTCATTGATGAGTTTGTAATAGTCTACTTAGATGATATTCTTATTTTCAGTAGGACTAGGGAAGAGCATGTCCAACATGTTAGGAAGATACTTTTAGTGTTGCAGAGAGATAAACTTTTTGTAAAGTTGTCAAAATGTGAATTTGGCAAAACATCTCTTGTATATTTGGGTTACATTGTAGGGGGTGGAGAGCTTAAGATTGATCCCTCTAAAGTTGAGGTCATTGTAAATTGGCCAAAGCCTACAAATGTCACTGAATTAAGAAGCTTCATGGGGGAAACACAGTATTGGAGGAAGTTTATTGCAAACTTCTCTCTAATTGCATCACCTTTACATGCATTGACAAGTGTGAAAAGAGGATTCCAGAGGGGAGGAAGCCAACAAAAGGATTTCGATACTTTGAAAGTAAAGATTAGTACAACTCATGTTCTGGAATTGCCAGATCTCCAACAGTATTTTGAAATTGAAACCGATGCAAGTGACTATGCCATGGGGGCAATGATGATGCTACACAAAAAACCTATATGCTATCATTCTGAGACCTTCACTACAACAGGAATTAACTATCCAACCTATGATAAATAATTGTATGCTCTAGTACAAAGTGTTAAAAAGTGGAAACATTACTTAATGGGCAAAGAAACAATAATACATACTGATCATCAACCATTACAATATCTATAATCACAAACTAAGCTACAACAATCAAGGCATTTTAGATGGATGGGGTTTTTGCAACAATTTCATTTGGTAATCAGATATAAAAAAGGCATTCATAATAAAGTTGCTGATATGTTATCAAGGCCTCCTAGTACAATTGCTACAATCCTTAAGCACAATTCAATAACTCATGAAAGTTACATTGAACAATATGTTGAGGACAAAGATTTTAAGGAAGTCCATGCAACTTTAAGTCATGGTAAAAGAGAAGAAGAATTGAATTATCATATTAAAGAAAAACTTTTGTATCATTTGGGCAAATTATGTATTCCAAAAAGTGAAAGATTCCATGTAATCAGGGAGGCACATACTTATCTTATAGCAAGACATTTTGGTGTAGACAAAACAATTGCTCAGTTACAAAGATTTTGTTGTTGGCCTCGAATGCATGAAAATCTGTCTAAGTATGTAAAAGGATGTACTATGTGTGAAATAAGCAAACCAAGTAACAAAAATCTAGGGTTGTACACTCCAATTCCCATTCCTTCTAGACAATGGGAAAGTGTATCTATGGATTTTGTGGGGGGATTGCCTATGTCTAGAAAAGGTCATGATTAATTGTATGCAGTTGTGGATAGGTTTAGCAAGATGTGTGTTCTAATTCCTTGTAAAAAACAAGTCACAGCTGAACAAACAACTCAAATTTTCTTTGAAAATGTATGGGTTCATTTTGGGTTACCTACTTCTATTGTATCTGATCGAGGCTCCAGGTTCATGGGGAAAGTTTGTTCAAGCTTGTGGGAAATTATGGACACCAGGATAATGAAGAGCACAACATTTCATCCACAAATGGACGGGCATACATAGGTGGTGAACAAAACACTAGTGCATCTACTTCGGGCATATTGCAACAAACATCCTAAGCTTTGGCATGAACATTTGTGTTATGTGCAACATGCATATAATCAAGCCAAACATTCTTCTACTCAGAGATCTCCATTTGAAACATGTTTGGGGTACTTGCCAAAATCTCCTTTGGATTTTGTCTTTGGGAAAGACATTGAAGCAAAAGGACACAATGATGTGGATAGGGCTACAAAGTTCATTGAATGGATCCAGTTGATTCATTAGGCGACACAGGAATAGTTGGAGAAAAGCCAAGCCAAGTATAAGGCGAGGCATGATATGCATCGATTTGATCATCAGTTCAAAGCAAGAGATCAATTATGGTTATACATCAACAAGGAAAGGATGCAAGGAGAAGGATGGAAGGAGAAGGTAAAAATCTTAAACCAATTCGTTATGGTCCTTTCAAAATTTTAGACAAGATTGGTACTAATGCTTTCTGGTTAGAATTGCCTCCATATATGCAAATTTTTTCAGTTGTAAATGTGGAAAAAATGAGATTGTATGAGCCTCCTATGATCGAGGATCAAGGAGAGAATGTTCAGATTCCTACCATAGAATATTTTGCTCCTGAGTATATGAATGAGTTGAAGGAAGACACCATTTTGGACAAAAGAGTCGTACTTCTCGCAGGGGCGATGTGGAGTATCTTCGAGTGGGATTGAAGGGCACAAATCCAAGTTAGGCCAAGTGGATAGAGACCGGAAAAGTGAGGACACAATATACTCACTTATTTACCAACTTATACCAGACTTTTGGTGGTCCAAAAGTGGCTCCTTAGGTCCAAAAAATGCTCAAAAATGAAAGTTCTCTGAATTAGATGAAACCAATTCCATTGTGTCTGGATCATTGCGCTGATTCCGCCCATATATTTACTTCCTCAAACGGACTTCGTAGGCGAGAGTTATCACACTCTGATAGTTTTTCCAAACATGCAAAAAGTCAACAGGAAAAAAGTCAATGCTGACGTCAACATGACGTCATGCTGATGTCATCATGCTGATGTGGCATTAAGACACATGGCATAGCAACAACATGCTGATTGGGCAGATGATAGACATGGTCCAATCACGTTTTGACAAGTGGCATAGTTGTGGGCAAGTGAAACGATGCCACGTGGCCCAGACGTGGGCTGCCACGTGGCACCACATCATTTGTTGGTTGGATAATTTTTTTTAGCTTCATGGGATTTGACTACATGACCTCTTGGTAGGGGAAGTGTTTTGGACAAGTCGAATACCAATGCGCCACAATGGAACTTGTAATAACAAGTCCACTTTATAATATATAAAGTGGCTTTAATGTATAAACAAAGGCAGAAGGGGGCTAGGGCCTAGTCCCAACCCGCAGGTTTTTTGTTCCACATAACCACAACATATGCCGTTTTGGCTCTCCACTACACGTATCAACAAAGGGCGTGGGGGCCACAGGTCAAGGCTTAATCACCGACGCTTATCGTACATATGACTTGGGGCGGTGACCAGGGGTTGGGTGCACCGTTCAAGCGTAGTCCTATCAAATTGCACCATACGACCAGGGTTTGCGAGGTAAGGGCCAGCGCACAGCCCCTAGGGGCTGGAGCTTGGCCCTTTTATGCCATATGACCTTGTTTTAGGAGCGCACACCCAGGCCTGTGGGGATAGCTTTAATTTTTTGTTACAAAGAGGGGTTTTGCCTATAATTTTGGTCCAGATTGGGCATTTTTGGAGATTTCTTGGCCATTTGGAGGGGGATTTGATCCCAAAAAGAGGACAGATCTTTGTGGGAAGTTGGTCTTCTCCAACTAAACCTAAAAACTATATAAACCGGGCTTACTGAGCTTGAGGGGGTACTTTGTATGTAGGGAATGTAAAGAAGAGTTTGAGTTTTTGGCCCATTTCTCATGTTTTGAGGGACATTTAGTCATGTTTTGAGAGGATATTGTTGAGACATGTTTGCATCTGCACAAGCAGGTCTTGTACAACAAATCAGAAGCCTGTTTGTAACAACAAGAGCCATTGTAAAGAGAACTTGAGCATTTAAAGAGCAATAAAGAGGTCCTCCACTTGGAAGCGGGCCCAGAGACGTAGCCACACACCACACATTTGGTGAACTCTGTTAACAAGTTATTGTTGTCTATTTCTCTTTCTTCTTGCTATTATCTTCTCTTATTTTGCAACATGATCTATGATGACTGGACTCTTTATTCATTCATGAGTATCTTGTTAATACCATTTTGTTATTAATTCCTTCCATTTTTGGATCACCTAATTCCTCTTTTCATCTTGGTTCATGAGAAGTTCCCATATGTTTCCTACCCCAAATCTTTTGTCTACTTCCTCTGATCTCAAATATTCCTTTGAGTTGGATAGTTATAGTCAATTGTCAGGTGCCCATATTTGTGGAAACACCCACACCTAAAAGCTATACCTTCATAATCTAGGGTTAGTTGGAAAAGGTCTACTCCTCTTTTTATAACAATAGACTCCTCCAGTCCTTAGTCTCCAAACCCACAAGAAATCGGGCCATTCCAAAATACCCCGTGTCATTGAAAGAGAAATTGGATTCATAGTATATGCCAACAACATTCCCTATTTCCTCAAACAGTTCCTCTAACCATAGTGCCAATGGTAGTCTTAGAATTATAACCCATACTAGGAGGATATCCACTCAAGCAAATCAAGCATTGAAGTTGACATGTCATTTTTTTAGAAATAGAGTTTGTGAACCCCACTTCCATCATTTATGAAGGATTTTATCAACCTCTACCACTACCATGAAGACCCATACCAGCTGACCCTTTTCCAAAGTCATGATGCGTGTAATGTATCCAACCATGGGGTCAAAGTTGGATTTGGTGTAGTCCACCTAAAAACTGACTTGCAATCTCCAATTCTTCTAATTCCATAATGTCATTTAGCCTAATCTTCACACCCTAATTCAGGTTGACATAATCTTGTCATTTTTTAAAAGACTTGCATCTTTTGCGTTTCTTCTCACATTCTAGAATCTATGACCCTAAACCCCTTGCATCAATGGTTGAGGAAAGACTCATATGTTTAAGTTCTACAAATTCTCTAATAAATCCTACATCCCGTTCGACTTCGTTTCTTCCAATTGAGCTACAATAAGGGAGTTCAAAGTCTCTGCAAGGATCAACATAAATAATAGTGGTACCAGGTCCATCATGATATCAAGTTAAAGTACCGTCCTTGTCTATCCTATGGTTTAACTGTTGAGGATCTACATGATCTATTCTAATGTATTTCATTGGTACTATACATGCCTTGAATTGAAAGGCCTTGAGAAACTCGTCAACTAGTTCCATCAACCTTTCCTCCATCCGATCCTCCACCTTGGAACCAATGATAACCACTATTTCCTCCTCCAACGGATGTGGCCCTAGCTGAAACCTCCTCCCTGAATCCAAAGATTTACTAGGTGACCTGAAATGCGGGTTTGTCCAATTCCGTTGACCCCCAAGTGGGTCATCTGAATAGTTCAAGAATTCTTCCTCTATGCTTAGCTCGATTGCCATGTTTACATCCTAATGAATTCCTTCTCATCACTAGTTGTCACCCTATGTTAACCCAAGTACATGCCTATGGAAACCCCATAAAAATCCTTACTTACATAATGGGCTTTCACCTACTTGAATCCACTTACAAATTTTCATTTGCATCGAAAGAGTTATTATGTTGAAAGATACTTTCTACAACCTAGTATGAGGGAGATGTTTAATTCCTTCTGTGTTCAACATGAAGTTGACACATGACATTTAAAAACATATTTCAATGTCGGCCATAAATACAATATTTCAATGTCCACCTCACCTTAAGTAAAATAATTTTATATCAACTTTAGAGAGAGAGAGAGAGAGAGAGAGAGAGAGAGAGAGAGAGAGAGAGAGAGAGTAATTGGAATTACACAAATTCTTATTATTTGAATATATTCTTTCTACTTCCTAGTATGAGGGAGTAGACCATAAATAAAATATTTCAATGTCAAAATTAAGTAAAATATTTCAATATATATATATATAAAACAATTGAAAGTAAAAGATTTCTTATGGTTAAAACATTTCACTGATGTGTTGCTTAGTATGAGGGAGATGTGTAATTCCTTAACTACTCAACACAGAGTTGACACGTGGTACAGACACACACAAAGAACTAGTGTAGATCCATCTTATCTCTGAATCTATCATGATAGAGAAGGATCAAGTCCATAAAATTTTAGTAAATATTTGCAACCTTGAGGGATTTGATCCCTCTGGGCTCATGATACATGGAGACTTACAACATTTAAATAATTTCTCTTGCTTAGCTTTATGTGATGCAAATGAATATTTTCCTTTTTACATATTTTGCAATACAATTATATTTAATTGTTATAATAACTAATGATCTCTTCCATGAAAAGAAGCACATCTAACAACTAACATAGATTGATGTTAAACACAAATACATATATTATTATTATTATTGTTTTCGTTAAGTGAACTTTATTTATTATTTCATTATTATTATTATTAATTAAGTGAACTTTATTTATTATTATTATTAATTAAGTGGATCACATAACACCTCATCACACTAACTCTTCAACATCTCCCCATACCGCTCTTAAAAGACTTAAAACACCTAACTATTTTCTATGCAATAATTGATCATTTATTAGTCATAATCTTTTTTATTTTTATTTTTAAATTTTTTTAATAACATTTTTTAGATTATATGATTTAAATAAATATATATCAATTATAATCATGATTTTAAAATAAAATTATCAATATTTGTTACTTATGGGGTGTCTATAGAAATTATTAAACTAATTTTATTATTTCATTTTATAATTTTATGAATGCCTAGTGTATAAACTAAATTCATAGTAATGCTTTCTATTACATAAATGTTTATAATGATTAAATTACTTAAGTGGTAAAATCTATCATAATTCAGTTGTTAATTGACAGTGAGGACAATCATTATTAATTGTTATTAATGAATGCAAAGTGACTCATCATCATTATTTAAGGAAACCATGCCACTTGAAATAACTAGTTGGTAGTATATAAGGGAGCAAAGTTTCATTAATACCAAATGTCTTTGGGTTGTGGGTTATTAACCAATTTCCTTACATTTGGGAAAGACCAAATCTTAGCTAAAAGTAGTTTTAGGTCTTACTCTAGGACCAAAAGGCAATGTCAACTTAGATAGTATTCACAAGAAAACTATTTTTAATAAAGTCATATGCTTTATAGTATATTAATAACATCTAACTTTAATTTCATATATAAGACATAATATTACCCTCAATTACAATTTAACCTCTTACATAAAATATCAATAAATATCTTACTAAATACAAGTTTTAATATAATTTTTTTCTTTTAAACTAATATTTTTTTAAAAGAATATAACAAAAACCTTATTAAACTTAAATTCATATAATTACATAATCAAACAAAACACAAATACTTTTACATAATAATAGAAAATGCAAAGAACCAAAGTATCCTTTACTAGTATATACCAAGGGTCCCATACGTGGAACATGAGCCTCACTTTTATAAGTTCTCATGATTTCATACGAAAAGCAAAGCACTACCTTGATTCGTACATATCAAGGATCACATTAACTTATTAGTACATATCAAAGGTCCATAGAAGAAATATGTGAACTTTCAATTTATTAAATATAAATAGAAATAAAAATTAATATGTAAATATTTTAGTGTTTAAAATTAAGATGTAAAGTTTCTTTATTACAATGTAATATTTTATTATTAATAATAATTGGATGCATTGATAAGTTGGGTTTTCTCATTAATAATATTAAGAGGAAGATAGTAAAGATATTATGAGATGTATTTTTGAGAGTTTTATATATGTTTAGTTATTAGTGTGGATGTTTTGTTTTAGTTATAATTTTTTTATTAAAATAAAATAAATAAAATTATTAAAATTATTGTTTTTATGTAAAAATGAGTTCAACAACATAAAATACATTTATTATAATTTGATTTTGATTTTTTTTTTAATATGAATATCTGTTATTTTTTGGTTTGAGTAGTTTTTTAAATCCTCATATCTCGTTACCGAAATCTTTTCATATCTATAGGAAGTAAGTAAGTAGGAGTGAGATTTAGAATTAATAAAATGTCACTATGAAGATTCCCAGTTTAAATGCCAAAGGCACCCTCCTTGCCAAATACATTCTCCTCTGGATTCAGAACAAAAACAAGTAATGACCCATTAATTGCTGGACCATAGTTCACTCGACTTGCAATAATAGCTAGAGCTAACCCACACACCATATTCTATACATGGCACACAATTATGATACTATCTTATCTCAATTCATTTTTTTATATAAAAAATACATCATATTATACAAATTTTTGAAATGACATGTATTTTTTTATTATTTTTTTTGATAAATACAAATTTTAAATTCCAATAAATGGTCATATATCTTAAACTCAACTGTCTAAAATATATTTTTAAGGATAAAAACACATTTCCCAATCTCATTAAATCAAAACCAAACTCATTAATTAATTATTTCATTTTATTTATTATTTTTTGAATTTAATGAGATACTGCTCAACTGAATTTCAACTAACATTGATACTGTCAATCCAAACACTGAGTAAGTTGGTGTTCTAAATTCTTTTGATATTTTTGATCTCTTCAAAATCTTATATACAAATTTTATCTGGAAAATTTTCTAATGTGGAAAAACTACACAATTAAATCTTCAATCCAATTAAGCAATTTGAAATATAAAAAATGTTTGATATTAAACTTTATGGAAATTTAACATTGACAATGTCAATCCAATCAGTGAGTAAATTTAAGTGGTCGATCTTATAAATATTATTATTATTATTATTTTAATATTTTTGATCTCTTCAAACCTTTCTACAGTTTTTATCCAAATTTTTCTCTGATATGGAAAACTACTTAATCCTCAATCCAATTAAGAATCTTGTAATATAAAATGTGTTTGATATAGAATACTCTGCCAATATTTAATAGATGAAGAATTGTTTTAAATGTGTAGTTATTGAAATCACATGAAGATTTTGATGGGATTAAGGAAAAAAACTATTTCAATAATGAGGCCATTTGATAGTTAGGTATCCTACCTCGCCCTATTTATTTACAGAGTAGTCTAAACGTTTTACTTTTGAGATTTTCTGGTCATTTTTTTTGTTTGATTTTGTCTGAAATATGGTGATGAATGATTGGATCTACAGATTTGAGTGATTAAGTTTATATAATCAAAGTGTTCCAGAGGTTTTTCAACAAACTAAATCCATTTATGCATTTTAAAAAACAATTTAAATAACAGAAAATAGAAATTTTGTCCATATTTACATCCCGGATTCTGACCAATTCCTACTTAAAAAAAACCTTTAGCCAGCCCCATTTATTTACTTCCTACCCTTAATGCGCCCAATATACCCGATAATGCTCAACTAAATTTGAACTGACATTGACATCGTCAATCCATTTAGCAAGTACAATTAAAAAAATGAAATCCAAGACATATCACCTGAGTGGAATGTCTTTAACGGGCATTGGGGAATCTCTTTAACGGGCATTGGGTCTATAAATATAGGGGCGTGGAGTAGAGTTTGGATGCAGTGCAAGCTACGAAGACTGAATTGAGGTCTACAAATATAGTATCCGCATTCACAGCCATCTGGCTCAAGCAAATATCACTTGCTTAGTGATGGAGTTTAAGAGAACCCATGTAAGTATCTTCCTCTCCGATATTCGTCAGAGTTATTTTCCCATTTTTTGCTAATATGAACGGTCGTGACATCGAAACCCGCTGAGTATTATTGCTTGTGATGGCTTTACACTTTACTGAGGTTAACAGAAACTATGCTTCAGTTGTTTCAGGTGCTTCTTTTATTGGGGTGTTTGATATTGCTCGGGGTAAAAGTGGAGTGCCGGACGGGGAGCTGGGCATTCAGTTATAAGGCCCCTTCATGCCGAGCGAACAGCGTATCGATTGCGGAATTTGGAGGGGTGGGGGATGGAACCACTGTAAATACCGAAGCTTTTCGGAGGGCAATTGAACATCTGAGCGGATTCTCGGAAACAGGAGGAGGCCAGCTTTACATTCCGCCAGGTAGATGGTTAACTGGAAGCTTCAATCTCACAGACCACTTCACTCTTTATCTCCATAAAGAGGCGGTCATTCTGGGCTCTCAGGTACGCTCTCCCACTAACTGTCTTTTATTATTTCTCTTTTCTTTAAGTGCCTCCAGCAACATGCCGTAAGTGAGTGCACCTGCTGCTCGAAGCACTTTCATATATAATATATATTTCTAGCAATATGTAGTCCATAGTGCACCTGTTGCTGGCCTCATGCTATGATGGAGTGCACTTTATGGTACAGACTTTATTAGGTTTAGATTATGCCTTTATATATATAGTTTATTTTGGAGTAGAAATTGGGGAATCCTATCTGACAGTTCTTCTTTTTATTTGGAGGATAGTTTTTTTTATTTGGAGGATAGTATTTGGGGTAAATCAGATTTTGTAGAAAGTTGAGGCTTTTTCAACAGTTTATTTATATAAAAGTAAAAGTTTAACATTATTGCTGGCTAGAATTGAACTTGAGTGGAGAAAAAACCACTTATTTATATAAAATAAAAATTCAATACTATTGCTGACTAGAATTGAACTTGAGTGGGGAAAAAACCACTCAGTACAACCCAATTGACATAGTAAATTAGATATTATGTATATTTTAAATATATTAATTAAAAACTGTCATATTCCATAATTTTTAATAGGATAAAGATGTAATTTTTTTTTTTTTGATTGCATCAAATTCCAAAGATACAAAATGCTTAGTAAATATGCTTAATAAATCTGATTTGATTTAACTTGGACCACTTTACATCAACTGAATTTTGCATATTAAGCAAAATGCAAAATTCAGTTGATTTATTATTTCTCAAACAAAATGCAAAAGTCACTTGATTTATTATTTATCAGCACAAAATGTCAATTGAGTTGGCCTCAAAACAGTACCCTCATTATCGGCCTGAAAAAACAGTACCTAGTGTTTCTAGATAATTGTGTTAAACTGCAATATATGGCATACCTGATAACTTTGATGATCTGTTCAACAGGATTTAGCAGATTGGCCGTTGATCCCACCTTTGCCCTCTTATGGAACAGGCAGAGATGCACCCGGCCCAAGATATAGCAGCTTGATAAATGGATATAACCTGACAGATGTTGTGATAACAGGTTTGAATTTTGTTCTCAAACAAGCTGCTTTGCTGTTTCATTTATTGAGATCATTTTCATATTCTAATTTATCTTAATTGGATTTCCAGGCGACAATGGTACTATAGATGGGCAAGGAGCAATTTGGTGGCAAAAATTCCACCAAAATATATTGAACAACACACGAGGTTACCTGGTAGAATTGATGTACTCCAAGGATATAATAATTTCAAATCTGACTTTCCTAAACTCACCTGCATGGAACTTACATCCAGTGTACAGCAGGTATGTAAACATATCAATAACTGTATACAACCAGAATTTCTTTATGCTGTCCAATTATGCAGAAGGTTTGACCATTGCGCTTGCATTTGGTGGTTGAAATGTTCAGCAATATCCTTATTCAGTACGTGACTATCCTTGCACCACTTGACTCACCGAACACCGATGGAATTAATCCAGGTTGGTGCTGATATTTCCTACTATTATATCATCTGTTCAAAAAAATTTCCACTCTAAGAGTCTGATGATTGTTGTGAGTTGATATTGTTAGATGTTTCTCTTTCTGTTACTGACAATTGCAATCTCTCTTTCTGTTACTTTAGAGATTCTTATGGGACTCTAAAACATTTGCGCTCTAAGAGTCTGCTGATTGTTGTGAGTTGATATTGCTAGATGTTTCTCTTTCTCTTACTTACAATTTCAGGCTCCATTTTGCAATCTCTCCTCTTCATATGCAGATTCCTGTTCATATGTGCGTATCGAGGACTGCTATGTCGTCTCTGGTGATGATATAATTGCAATAAAGAGTGGGTGGGATGAATATGGAATCTCTTTTGGCATGCCCAGTCAACATATTGTCATCCGTCGTGTTGTTGGCATATCACCTACAAGTGCTATAATTGCACTAGGCAGTGAAATGTCAGG
>ML816434.1:0-74162 GCA_009831015.1 Picea engelmannii
TGTCCTGGAGGACATCAACCTTTTCTTGTGTTGCTAACCTGGAGACATCCCATGTCTTCTCAGGTCCTCTACTGTCTCTACAGTACTATGTTGGCCTCCCATACTAGGATAATAACCAAGATGACCTCCCATAGGGATAATAATCAAAATGTCAGGCTAAGGAAGCAAGAAGCAAACAAGAAAAACTCCAACAAGCAACCAGAACCTGTGATAGGCTAAGGAAGACCCTTAGGGGTCAGCGGTTGCAAGGGACAGGGGAGGTAAACCCACGGAGGCCACACCAAGAAAGTCGCACCACTTTAATGACCAAAACAAAGGCGTTGCAGCAAGACTGTCCTAAAGGAGGGATGCACCACTTCAATAACCAGAGCAATAGAAGGAGTCGCAGAAACCTCAGACCAAACTCGGCTAGGAGGAAGAAGAATGAATGTGTGAGAGAGAGGAGAGGTCTCTCCTTTTTATAGTTTGGTAGGTAGGTTAGGGTTAGTTAAATTAGCCCTAATTTTAGGGTTAGATTAAACCCTAACAAAATAAATAAATAATTAATATTTTAAAATTAAAATATTAAATGTTTAAATTATAAAACAAGTCAAGGAACCAAAAAACAAGGAGGCTAGCATTCAAACCAAAAACCCACTCAACAAATAAGGGAGACGTAACTCAAGCAAGGGGAGTTCAAGACAAGGTCAACAAGGTAAGTTCTTCTTTAATGGCAGAATGTCCACAAAGTCTCATGATATAACTTATAAGCTTTTATCATCCCGGCATAAGAGGAATGTCGATGATGTGATCATGCCCTTCTTCTTAACTACTCCTAGGTCTCATGGACCATCCCAGGAGAGAAGAGGGTCACACATTATCTCAGCTTGGTACTTAACCAAGAAACTGCCTGGTCCCAGACCAGGATACCCCAAAACGCAACTGGGGGCCCTAGATCACAACTAGGGTCTTATCCACCAAGGTACACAACCAAGGATCAATCCAAGCACCGAGCAAGGATTCCCTGGACCACATCCAAGGGCCCTAGAACACATCTAGGGACTTATATCATCAAATTGCTTGGTCCTTGACCAAGAACCCCAGCAATACATTGGGGGCCCTCACTAGGTTCTTTTTCCATTTCTCTAACTACTTGGTCAAAGACCAAGAACCCCAGGAGTGTATTAGGGGCCCTAGATCTCAGCTAGGGTCTTTGCCATCCTCCCGGAGAATGGCTCTTGCAGCTGCATTAATTTTAACAATCACATATAATTATGATATCCAATACCATTTCTAACAGTTTTAACATATGCCTATTTAATATTTTAAAATACTTATTCTATTAAATACAAATAGAAAATAAAATAGCTTACTTTCATTCTTCCATTGCAATATATGCGCAAAATTCAATCCTTTTGTGCATTAGTATTTCTATTTTCTCTGTCTTACACTATAATTCCTTTGTTTGTGAGCTCTACTCCAATTCTGCTTTCCCATGTGTCAAGCTTCTTTGCTAGGTTCCAGTGATTATGTGCCTATGATAAATTAATACATCATCGTGACTCTCGAAAGCCAAAATTGTACCTTCTCTTTGATACCATATAAAAGTTGCCCATACACATGCAAAAAATTTGCAGATATAAGAGATAATATATTATTCAGTGTGTAATAATGATGCATGTATATTGATGTCTTATGAGAGAGACGAAGTCGGACAACCACTACTAAATAACCATTAAAAAAGCATGTATCTTAATTAAAACACTTAAGTAACTGTATGAAGCCACATTATACAAAAGGACCAAGTAACATAATAATGCATTACGATACGACAATTTCTATCAAAGAAAAGCAATACTTCACCAACAATTTTGTTAATCATGTATCAAATACATGAAGGAGAAAATGTGCCTCATACAAAAACACTTATCGGTGGGGGTGCTAATTGTTGACTTAATAACTAATAAATCACATAACTTTAATTATCGACATTATATTAACATTAAACATTTACATAACATGTTTTATAAACCTACACCTAACACCTAACACTAAATGGACACTAACACTAACATACTTCATGTAAGGTCATCCACTTCAAGTTTTGATCATCCCTCATGCAAGACATCCTACCACGCCATCCATCACTTGTGCAAGACATACTTGTTGCTCACACTTACAAGCATTGCTTATCGACATTCTAATTAATCTCATCTTGGTTTTGTTGAATGCCTAGGTTGTTTCCATTCTAGTCTTCATCACCAACATTTAAAATAATCCATATGCAAGTGCAAGAGGCAATTGTTTGTGTTTACTTTGTTTTTCAAGCACTCTTCAAGTATTAGTACCCCATTTACTAGTTCAAGAAGCTCTTGGAGGTCTTGGACTAAGATTCTTCCGCCTTGCCTAGGTCTTTATGATTTGTACTCAACGTTGTTACTTCAACACTAGATGTTTTCTCATCAAACCAATTGGTAATACTTTACCCTCTCTCTTTATGGCCAACATATATTTCTGCCAATCATGAATGGTATCCAACTCTCCTCTGTCATAGTCTTCCTAACAAAGTTGAATTAGATATAGATACTTATACTTGGTATGTAGGAATTAACATGAAATCAACTAAGTATGTTTGTTTTACTATAAAGACTTCTTATAACACTAGCATTCCCTTTGGTTCCATTCTACTATGATTTGCCATTGTAGCTCAAGGCCATAATGGCCTTCCCTTTTTTATCGATTCTTTTTTTTTGACAAGAGAGTGAACCCTTATCCCCCGTCAATCCCAATATATTTCATTCTACAACCATTGGCTATTGTCATGACATTAGTGACATGATCATCTTTATCCACCAAATACTTAAAGTATTCCACCTTTAAAAGGAGATTCTCCACCATTGCAACTAACATGATTTCCACTAGGTGAAGATTTACTGAATCAACTCCACACACAAGATCCTCTGCCTTGTACATCGAGGCTTCCACCATGTAAAGTGTGTCTGTGATCAATGTGGGAATCTTCACCAGAGTTTCTCTCTTCAGAATTTGATGAATTAGCCTAGTTGACACTTTTTTTCTTCACTGTTTGGTTATATTGTGCTAATGGATATTTCATTTTTTGTCTTTAGTTGTATATTTATGTTACATTCTCGTTCTCTAACAATTCCTCTATCACCTCTTCAACTTCCTTCACCCAAGCCTTCTATGCCATAGGATATGAGCATCGTGTCTTCTTTGCCTATGACTTTGTCTACACTAGATCTATCAATTTCTACAATATTTACTTTCTTTTTGGGGTATGTGTTGTCGTCCTAATCACCAAGTCTACACCTCAAACTTCCTAGGTTCAACTTGCATTCTTTATTGTAGTGTCCCCACTTTCAACACTAAAAACATTGATCCATTGGCTTCCTTTTTTATCATTTCTCACCATTTTCTAAGTAGGATTGCACCCTTCTCTAAAAATTTTGTTTGTCTTATCCATGTCCTCAACAAACATCACTTTCTTGTCTTTTCATGAGCATCCTTATCACCAACCATTGCGTATATGACAAAATAACCAGTCTAGGTATTCAAATTCTATGTCTTTCACATTCACAACTTGAGCGCCAAACATATTTTCTTTCTTTTTTTCCTTGTTGTCATCTTTGTCATTAACTTTGGCAGCAACTTCCCCTAGTGCATCAATTATTGAGGGTTCCTTAGCACTTGTCAGACACTTCTCGTGATCTTCTCTCCAAGTTTAATGTACTGTACACAAATATACATTGCATAGTAATAATATATATAACATTAATAGTAATATATACATACATTCCCCACTCCAATTTGGATTGGATGGTTTTATAGTTATCAAAAAACATTATTTGTAACAGTGGTATCAAAGGTGCTCTTGGGAAAACATTCCATTGGGCAACTTCAAAACTCATCTCCTTGTGGCAAAAAACCAACTTGGCTTGTGCCCCAAGTTGTTTTTTCAATATTTTAAAAAGGAAAAAAAAAAGAAAGAAAGAGGAAAAGAGAGTGGTCATTTTCCCATAGCGGTTATCAATCAAATGGCACAACAATCACTGCATAGAGAAGAATGAATAAGAAAAAAATAAAATAAAATAGCGGTATTATTTTAAAGGATCTATTGACTACATGTTCACATGTGTCTCATAAAATCAACAAGTGAGAAGAATTGAAAGTCGCCTAAGAAGAAGGGCTAAGAAATAAATAACATTGGAAGTCAAATCACGTCGATATAATTACAAGAGACTAAATTATCGATCACCTAAACCAAAAACCTACTCAATGTTCTTTGCATATATCACCAGTAACATTGATGTATTGTTGTGCCTCAATAGCTAATTCTATTGAGAAATGTTGGAGATGGGGGGTGATGGGTTGCCCAAAAACAAAAAACTGCAGTTAGACCCACGGAGCACAACAAACCTATCTACAACAATCATTTCAGTGTAACATCTCAACAATTGCATCAATCAAAGCCATCATTACCCTTTTGTAACTCAACACTCAACACTATCATCGTAAGTATAGTCATTTGTGCAGAAGTCGGCCCTAGAATCCATAATAATAATAAAAAGTCAATAATCACACTTGCGACCATACAAAACCAATCTAAAGCATAACAAAATAAAAATTACAAAATACCTCGAGCTAAATACAAAGGTTAAAACTTAAAATATTTACAAAAATAACCTTGGTTTCAAATCAAAGGTCGAGGATGATTTTAACAAGCCCTTTAATGAGGTATTCTTCAAAGAAATTAAGATCAAAATTAAGTTTTAAGGATAATATTTTAACTTATTGGTGGAGATGAAAAACCAATACAATCAGAGACGAAGAGTTGATTATTACTAATCAAGAGTTAGCTACCACTGATAAAGTCATGCCATTGATCAATAAACCGACACTTAAAGATCCAGTTACAATGGAAGATCCATCCATAGCCATTAACGAAATTATATCTCATCTCAAGGATGTCGATGCATCAATGAACAATAACGCATCTATTCTTGATTCACTTATATCAAAAGGAAGCTCGACCGTTGGAACATATCATTACCCTAATCATAAAAATCGTTGTAGGGAACAATCAACATATCAACATCAACCAAAGCAAAGCTCAAGCAACATTCTTGGATATCAAGATACCAATCCAACTTGTTTCCAAAGGTATATTGAAAATCACAATCAAAGAAGTCCTCATCAAATGTTGCACAATATAATTCCAAAGAAAATTAACTTAGGGTGGACTGAGCACTCCACAATGCAACAGTTTTGCTCAAAACTTCAAGGATCTTACCATCTTGTTTCCTCGACCAACACAACATCAAGAGTAGCTCCTGAAGTGAAGGAACCTGAAGCTGGAATGAAGACGTACCTTTCTCCTTGCTATACTTCAAGGATAAAGCATTTTTTAAAGGAAGAGGACATGTAATATACATAAATAAACATTACATCAAAACAAAATGCATAATAATAGTAATAATATATTAAATAAACCCAACAGTCATATCCCTTCACTCCCGTGACCAGTCAATAAGTATTTATACTGTCACAGAGTTCGTGTAAATCATCACTCACATTATTCAAATATATATATATATATATATATATGTGGATTTCCTTCCCCTCTCCATTTGGATTGGATGTTTTTATAGTTACCAACAAGATTGTTTGTAACATTCAATGCACAGTTCACCACTTCTTTGTATGATGCAAGGGAACTACCTTCATCTTCTGTTGGGGAAACAGTCCCTCCACGAACCAATTTTCATGCCCATCGTCTCGATAAGAGCCTTCAGTTTCAAATAGTACAGGTAGACATTTTGTCCCTTCCATTGCTTCAAGTCCACATCTCAGCAACAACTTTACTGTTGTCACATAAGAACTTGAACTCTCTTTCAAATTCATTTCATATAATAACTCCTCCAAAAGAAATCTATAAATAACAATTGGCCAACAAGACTCTTATAAAAATCAGTCTGAAAACCTTACGGATTTCCTGCTTCCTTGTTATGATGTATGGCAGGATGTTTTGTGAATTTTGTTGATGTGCATAAAATATTAGATGAAGTAAAACTTAGTATGATTTTGCATATTTTTAAGGGGTTATGAGCACGGTCAAAATCTTTGTCAAATATTTCACTAAAAGACATTATTTTTCTAGATTTCGGCAAACTTTGGGGGCATAATCATTAAACTATCTTACAAGGTTGCTACAATGCTTAGTATTTCATGTTGCGACTATTTTTATCTCAGATACATTGTCTTGTGGGTTTCATCATTTTCAAATCCTTATTTTGCTGCATCTATATCCAACCATCTTAACAAAAGGACCTTCCCAATCAACAATTGCTTTCAAATCCACGTGCTGTTATCAAGGTTGTTAAAAGGAAAGAGCAAAAAACAGAAAAGACTTCCAAATGGATCAAGTTCAAAATTGGTTACTTGTCCTTTAGTGACCTTAATATACATATTGCGCCCAGGTATTCAACAAAACGTGTGTCAAAATACAAAAAAAAAGTGTAGAGGTAAGTAGATTGTCACCTCGAAAATAATATCCTTTCCATATTGAGAACGGAGAAGTTCTCCTGCGTTTTGCATACACATTTCTGTAAGTTTCTGCAAAACAAACAAAATAACAACTGCACTCTTTTAACAAATATTGTTTGGTTCCCATATTCCTATCGAGTATTTACCAGACATTTGTTAATGATAAAGAAAGAAAACTAAGTTAAAAGGAGTTATTTGCAGAAATGATCCAATAGTACCATATAACAAGATAACATCTAACCTGTGCTAACCCACTCTTAGTTAAAAGTTCAATTCTTCTCGTTGAAAAATCCTTTTTGGTTAGTTTCCCCAACCCTTCACTCTCTTCTGGATTCTCTTCATCTTTTTCATCTGTTCTGGGACCTGGGATATCTGCCTCTGAAGATGCTTTTTGACTTTCAGAATGTTCATCATCCGCAGACTGGAGAAGCCCATCCTGTATTAAAATGAAAATATTTTCATTTTTCCACCACTAGAAAAAATAATAGTTGAATTGTTTATGCAATGGATGCCAAAAATAAATTGAATATATCTAGAAATATATTCAAAGTATACTCAGAATTAGATAAGAGGATTGCCTGGGTAAAGGTAGTAAGAGAACAAATCGTTGATCTTAGAGTCTCCAGAACATCTGCAGGAAAGTAGCGAGGTACATTTGGGCAAAGGAGATGCAAAAGTGGACGCCGTCCATACTGTCATTTGCAGACACCACATACAAGTAAATTTATAGGGCTCCAAAGATGTCTCCTCTTTGATTTACAATCTTTAGAGAGACCAGCACCCCATTTAGATAAGACCAGTAAACAAATCTAGAACGTTCATTGCTTCAAAAAGATGGTAAATTTAATATTGAACATAAAACTTACCTTGTCCAATGCCAATTCCTTCAAATCTTTTTCTAGCTCACGAAATATAAACTGCAAGAACATCACTCCTTATAAGCATAAACATAATTTGAGACCTTAGCATCAGTAAATAGTAAACATCAAACAAAACAAAGATCCTTCACACCAAACCTTAGAAACAAGACTGGTGTCATCAACGAAACTGAGAATGCACATGAGGATCTGCCAGAAAAGTAAGCACAACAAAAGATTATCCAATATTGAACAATATCAATAGCTGTTCATTTGGGAAAGCCCCAAAGTATGTCGTACAGAAGTAAAATATGCCAAAAGGATAAGTTCAATATTCATGTGAAAAGCAAAAACGTTTCCATCATATAAACAGAAGAGATGTCACAGCAGAGATATGAGAGATCAATATTTGTGGTTGCTTAAATATTTGCGATTTAACTGCCAAAAGTCTGAACCTAAAATAACCTACCATAATATATCACATATTCATGATCAAAAGAAAACTACCCAAAGTGGCTATACACTTAGAGAGGAAAATGTATCTTGCATTTAGATGACTTTATAGTACATAGTAATAGGAGACAATCCACCCAACTTGCAACTAGCAGAGGAAGTGACAAGATTCACACCCTTGATCAAGGTTCCAATCTCACAAGTTCCACCCAATGCCTTAAGGTAGTCATGGGGGCATTTAGAGGTAGGGATTAAACTTATAAAGCTAGGTGATGACCCGCATGTACATATTATGGACCCGAGCACAGCACATCAATCTCCTTGATGTGGACACCATTTCCCAAGTTCCATTCCCACAGGCCTTTACCTAAAACCATGAGGTACCTATGGAGGCCCTGGAGGAACAATTTGAACTTATGGCACTAGGAGATCATGCCTTACATATACATATTGCAGATCCAAGCCCACTGCCATGTTCTCCTTAAAGCTTGCCAAAATTTTAGGAGCACCGAATGCTGCCCAATAGAGGTTTCACTACATTGCAAGCTAGAGCTCACCCCATCTCCCAAGCACGGCCCTGCCCTTGCAAGCGAGTAGGTCTTTTGATCCTTAGCTCTTCCTTTGCAGTGGAGCAAACATTTTGTCGAATACGAGACACCGTGGCTAAGAAAACAAATTGTCAAAGACACACACCTCTTTTGCTTTGGTTGTTTTTATCAGTACTCCAAATGATGGTGTTTCTATGAAGGATAGTTCTCTAGCATCTGGCTTCACTCATGTTGTGTTGCACTCTCCCTTGGCAACAGTAGCAAAGTTCCCCCATTGAAACTTCAATGATATGGTCAGCTAATGGGTTATGGCCATCATCTTCAACCCTCATAGACTATAGATTGACAACAACTACACATAAGCTTACAAGGTAAGGTTTTGCTCTAAAGGAATTTTTAATTGTTTATTTCAAGAGTCTAGAAGATCGTAGAAAGGTCATGGAGGATGGCCATGGTTTTTGTGTAAAGTTGGTTTCTCCATCAAACCCCGATTTGGGACCTGGCCAATAGAAAGAATTACTCTAAGATGCACTTTCAATAATTGGCATATTAGGAAGGTGTCACTTCCACATGTTAGCTAAAAGCATCTACCAAAAAAATAATACAAGTGATCAAAGGAATTGTGCCAATGGCTTTGAGCACATTATTTTAGTGCACGTACACAACAAAGAGTCCAAAACATATGTTTTTGCATGCTTTGAATCATTAACCCTATAAATCAACAAGTTAGTGTTGCATCTAAGATAACATTTACATCATTACAACCAACCTCCTCAATTGCATTCTTCAATACCTCGCACTGGAAAGATGAGTCCTCCACATTTCAAATAAAGTCAATCATCCTTAAAAATCAAGGCCCAATATGAAGAATTCGCAATAATGTTTATCAAATATCTCCACCTCAAATCTACCCAACCATCCATGATAATTAAACACCCTATCCAAACTCAAGCTTGTTTAAGGTCTTTCATCAACCCTTGCATCTTTGAGATCCCCTTATCCAACATTGTTGTTGATTTATTGTAACTAGGAGGTGCATATCCAGCACACCATTGTTCTGTTTTTCCTCATCATTTCCTTAGAAAGAAAAGAATCGAAAACATTCAGTACAATGTCATTTCACAATCATAAGTTTAGCAATTGCCATCTACCTTTTCCTTGCATTGCACATTGTTACTTTTTGTCCAATTCACAATTCCTGTAGACTTCTCTAAAGTAGAAGGCTATGCTACATGCTCTACAAAGACACAAAGTGATATACTAATAGTTTCATTCACTTGGGAGTTTCCTACGGGTTGATAAGGAGAAGGAGGTTTGGCTTAAAAGGTGATACATTGATAGTTCCATTCACTTGGGAGCACTTTGAAGTTTGGGGTCTCAATCTTTCTAAGAAGGGTTGACTAGGGCTTATCTAAGCAAAGCTCGAGATGGGTTGCAAGGATACAACCATCACCACCCAAGGATACAACCATCAACAACAAGTGGCAGAGATTGAGATCACCACAATCTACACTTACCTGGGAGTACAGTTCACGGGGCCCCGTTTCGGTGTGCGACAGGCCCTTCAGCCCCGGCATAGTAAAGGGTACGATTCCCTGGACCTCATTGAGAGATGGTGCTTCCAGGGTCAGGGTCAATTTCAGGACATCTCGTCCAAACTCTACCTCATGGAGGCGATTATCAAACCCACGATTCTCTATGGCTCCGACATTTTGGGGGTCGAGTTTGTTAGAGACAGACTCAGCCAAGTTGGAGAGAGTCCAGACCCTCCTTCTCAGGCGTATCATTTGTTGCAAGCGGACAGTTCCACAGCCCATTATTTAGGCAGAGTTTGATGTCCACCCGTTTTGCCTCAAGGTCATTTTCCGCTTGGTCTCTTTCCTTCATAGAGTCAAATCATTCAAAGACTCTACCATCAGGAGAGAGTGATACCCCTACCTAGCTCTTTGCTCCTCGGAGTCTCTTGCTTTGGATCCCCCCTTAGGCTATGCACATGGTTGGTTCTCAGAGGCGTCCCGACTTCTCTGGTCGATGACTATCTCCCTCGAGCACCTTCCCCCATTCAGTTTCTCCCTTGATGCACCATGGCATCTCTTGCCGACTAGACAAGTAATGAATCAGGCTATCGGAGAGGACATCTACAGATTATACATCCAAGTCACTTGGACCTCACCTCCGACGAGCCTGGGCTTGAAGATGTCCTTCTATCTAGAGCAATTTTTTGGAGCTGCGAGATGGCATCGTCGTCCGCCCCCCTTATACATGCAGGCATTGGATGCACTCACTCAAGATCCCATTGGAACAGCTCTAGGTCAAATCTCAACAACTCCAAATTGAGACGAACCACCATATACCACGGTCTAATAGGATCTGCCAGATGTGTCACTTACAGGAACCGGAGACAGAGATGTACCTTATCTTTAGGTGTCTCATATACTACGAGATCAAAGGACGCTACCATTGCCTCTATAGAGACTCAGGGGGCTCCCTCTCTTCTTTCTTCCGATACTACGACCAAAGATTCCTAGCCCTTTTCATCGGGGAGATCTTCGGCCACAAATCTCAGTTCCTACATGCCATACCCCGCCTTGGGACGACAAGGAAAATGACCTCATACTTTCATGTTGATCCATCAGATCGGAACAACAAGCGACAGGCAGAGCCCCAAAGTGCACTAGACAGTAGATTGGTCAGACCTCGTGTCTCTCCTCAACCTCCCCCTCTGGGAGACAAATCATTATCATCGAGACCGGTTTGGAGGTGTCAAATTGTACATCAGTCCACACATCCTCAGAGTGTTAGAGGGATTAGCTCCAGACAGATCAAGAGTAGGGTGCCTCTCGTCCATCAAACTACCTCCCAGATTCAGACGAGTTGCCAGAGATCTATCCAGAGTTTCTTTCTTTCGACCTCGGATGCTAGAAGTATCCCCCGCTCCTACATCCCCGCCGGATCATACAACCAAACCCCCTGATAGTCCCTGAGGACTCCAACAACGAGCCAACTCCCAGTTCACCCCTCAATAATCGAACCTGGGAGACCTTGACAGCCTCATCATCAGTCCTCTCTCTCTCTCAATCTCTCTCTTGACAAGGTTTTGAGTTGTCCACTCTCTTGGACTTACTCACTTATATTCTAGATCAACATACTTTTGTTTTTGTTATGGCCATATACATTGTGAGGCTACACTACAGTTTGTTTTGTTTCTTTCTTTATTATATTTTTGGCATTATCTAGCAGTTGCATTTGCACTCCCATATTGAACTCATACATGTTGAAATCTTTAGTCCCATTGACCTACTTTTGTGGTCATTCGTTGGACATTAATAAAATTATTGTATCTTATCTTATCTTTACCATACATTCAAGATTGTTATAGTCAAGTAATTTATAGCTCAACCCAAATATATCAATGAGACTTGCTTAAGGTTTATTTCCCAACCCATCTAACTTAGCCTTTTTGTTGTTAGACAATAACAAGGAAGAGAGATATGAGCAAGCACAAGATGTAAATACGAAAAAAATATAAAAATACAACAAAACCGCAAAAAGGTACAAAGATCCTTACAAGAGTGTCAAGCAAAGTACAAGGAAAAGCATGATGAACATCTAATAATGCATATTTTCCATGTCAAATATCAAGTGTGGTTTCGCCTGTCAAAGAAAGGTTTAAAGGCCCACAGAAAATATGAAGCTTGTCATATATGGACAATTTGTTTCGTGAGGCGTGGGAGCCAGATGGTTGGCATTGCACCCATACCCACAATTTAACAAAGGGTTTCTTCCTCTCTAAGTTCAATGACCCAAGCCATGTCCATGAAATCATGCTTAGAGGCCCTTGGATTTGTAAGAATACCTTGGTGGTTGTTTCCCAACACATTTCCATTAAAATGGTATTCCAAACCCAAGGCGCGTCTTTGTAGAGAGTCAAGAATCTATCCAAAAGCTCCTATGCATATGAACTAGCCTTATCTCTAAAAACAATTCTACAACGCTACATGAAATGGCCAACAACAAGGCCCCTTACATTAACAGATTCTCTTGTGAATTTTACAAAGGCACCTAGGTGTTTGTCGGTCTAAGTTTGTTGCATGTGTCTCACGAAGCCCTTTGCAAACAATCCCTAGGAGACTAGATTAATCAAGGATTTATAAAACCCATTCCTAATGCAGGGAACCCAGAGATTATTTCTAGTTGGAGACCCATCACTATACTTAACATGTCCTATAAAATTTTAGCGAAAGACTAGATTTGTGTAAGAAGCACTTTCTCCTCAAGATTGTTCACCCTAAACAAACCAAGTTCATTCGAGGGAGATATATTCGAGATGTTATCACAATATGGGAAGGCATGGAGTTGGCCAAGTCAACCAACCTTGTCACCCTGTTCATAAAAAACGATTTTGAGAGGATCTATCACTGGGTAGGGTGGTCCTTCATTCTAGCAGTGCTACATCCTTTAGGGTTTGGTCCATCCTTTATGAACAATGTTAAAACCCTATTTATGGATGTCTCGACCTCTCTTTCTATTAATAGATGTTCTTTCGAGGAGGTCAACCATTTCAAGTCTTATCAGACAGAGGTGCCCCCTATCCCCAACCCTCTATGTGATGGCGGCTAAAGCTCGTGGCTATTAATTGGCACTAAGGTGTTATGATCCTTAGCCCTTAAAAGTTAAGATTGAATCACAAACAACATATCCAAGAATATGATAGAAAATCCCTTTAACTTCATCTATCAAAATACCCTTAAGATAAGGCAACACCATACAATGATCCTTCCATAAAAGGATCATTGTATGGTGGTGTTGCCCTACCTTAAAGGTATTTTGATATATGAAGATAAAGGAGATTTCGAATTTTCCTATCATATTCTTGGATATATTGTTTGTGATTCAATCTTAAGGGCTAAGTATCATAACAGCCTACACATGATATTAGAGCTCTTTCTTGGGCCAAAATGGATGATTTTTTTTTCTTTTTGTAATTTTTCAAGGGAAGATATAGAGCAGCAACATTTAGATCCATTTCTGAAGCGTTTTGTGCAGAATCTGAAGAAACAAATTGCAGATCCGAATTCCTCTCACAAAAATACACAATTTCAAAAAAAAATTGCTCAAATCAAAGTCCGAGAAGTGAATATATCGCTAATTTAATATCAGCGATTTTAGGGTTTTTTGGTGATGGCCACAAGTATTTCAAAGCAGATATATTTTGACAGCACCTAGATTGCAACCAATCCAGTGCCAGTAGAAGCAGAGTGACCATGGCATTTCAAAATTGAGGTCATAATAGGGAATCAAAGTATTGCAAAAGTTACACTTGTTTCAAGTTGAAATTCTTGCAACGCAATTATCTCTCTGTTTATGAACCAGACTGCAACAAAATCAATGCCAATAGAAGCAAAGTCATTGTGCCATTTCAATGGCATCATAATAGAGAATTAGAAAAGTATCACGGAAGTTACACCCATTTCAAGTTGAAATTATTTCAGCATGATTATCTCTCTATTTATAATGCAGAGTCATTGTATTGTTTCAGATTGGGGTCATAATAGCAATTATAATCAATATTAGGGAAGTTACGGCAATTTAAAATTCGCCACAACACCCTAGCAAAACCCAAGAATGGAAAGGTTGAGCAAGGAGGATCCCACCATAAAGTGAATTTAGGTGTAATTCAAGGGACTCCTCTCCAAAAACCAAACGATGGACAATTGGTTAATGGTCACTTTATTGATAACTCCTCCTTGACAATCTCAAAGGACTAGACTTCCTAGGCTCAGACCATGGAATGTTTGGACAACTTCTTTGTAGCCTCAAGAACTAACATTCAACGGGATAAAATACAATGCTTAGACAAAGCCAACAAGCTATACGTGCATAGTTGGCCTCGCAAATTGGTTGTGGATTCAACGGAGACAAGACTTTTGATTTATGGGCACTCCCTTTGCCTTTCAAGCATCTCCTAGAGACCTCTAGGAGGAAGTTGTGCAATAGTTGGAGAAGTAGACTGAGAAATGGATCACTAAGCCCTTAGCTCTAGCGGCCAAGTTCCAAATATGCACTAAAATCCTAGCAATGACTCATGTATATTATTCCTCTTGCTCAGTTCCCTTTAAAGCAACATATTCACATTTAGAAACGGCCAGTGAGAATTTTCTCAAGGCCAAAGCTGACAAAAGGAAAGGTTTCACAAAGTGGAGGGTAAGGAAGCCTGGAAGGTCCTTCTAATGCATTGAATTCAGTAGGGTTTCTCACTTGGAAAGAATGCATGCCACATGATCTCTCTACAAACCCTTATGCTCACTCCTTCTCATGTTAAGATCTATTTTACCTTTTGTGTTCAAAGCATTTGGAAGGCTTGGGAAGTCGTAAAATCTTCCTCTCTTGGAAGGAGTTGTCTCTTTGGTCCACCTTGTCAATCAATGATCATTACTTTTGATGATGGACTTTGATTCTATTTGAGGAGCAGTCGTTGGCAAAGTCCTTTTGGTTATTTGAGGAGCAGTCATCAAGCATGGCATTCAATCTGCTAAAGATATTTTGGATGGCCCCTCTAGATCTTGGTTCCCCACGACAATACTAGTAAATTCATCTTGCAATGCATTCAAGGGATCATTCCAAAGAATCTGGTGTTAGACTTTGGCCTCCCTACGCCTCAAGTTTGGTGGTGCAACTAACATTGGGAAAGGCCACATCTTTCTCCAAATATAAGTCATCCACGGATTACAAGCAGCTCTGCTCCAAGCCCTTCCTTGAAAGTTGGTTAAACAAGATATGGTAGCTGAAATCAAAATAGAAAACTTGGTTATTTAGACTTCGCGGTATTTGAAAGCTAATGTTGGAATCCAAAAAAACGTTCTTTGCCTGGTGTTTGGTTGTGAAAGGTCTCATGTTGGATAAGATATTAACTTACCTAACTGTGTCCAACCTACATTGTTCCTACTGTGGGAGAGTCGAAACCCTTAAGCATCTCTTCTGGTTTTTCTCTCTCGTTAAGGCTGCCTAGGGCTAGGTTGAGTGCCTATCCCAACAATATCGATTTCATGGCAAATTGCCTTGTTAGGCAACCACTTGCCTTGGGCCATTGAATTCTAGTTTGCATGGATGGTTATCAAAGTTAAGAACCTCTTTTGGCCTTGGCAAAAAAGTAATGAGATTTTGTTTAATGCAAATGTTTCATCACACTACTTTTCTTGCTATGACAATGCTCTAATGGGTACGAGTCTATTATTACATATTAAATTACAAATGCATAAATAGCAACGCGAGATGGAGCATTTACAACAATTGTTGAATATTGGCACAAGGTCCCATACACAATGTGTAGAGTGCCACTTGACCCCCCACATCCTAACTAACCCATATGGCCCTCGTTGCCCACTTGGCTTGCTAGGGCACCTTAATTCTGCAAGTTTCCATTACAGTAGGCCTCGCCACTAGATGGATCAACAAGCATGTGAGAGGCACGAGCACAACCAGAGCTACCCCTCAACCCCATTGTGCAATGACAAACACTTCCCAACATTGGCACTCGCCATTTCAAATGGGCCCAAGCCTCCACAACCTTTGATCAAGGGATGGGAGCCAGTATAGCTTGTCAATGCCTACCCTCCTATCTTTGGTTAGGGTACTGCCACGGATGACCACAACCAAGCTCCTCCTACAACGAACGTGGTTACTTCCTATAAGTACAAGGAAAATATCAACACTAACTTCAAAATTTTATTTCAAAAGTAAAATACAATCTCAGAGGCTATTGCCCTTTCTAGTCCTCTGGGTCGGACCAGAGGTTGGTTCGCAAGAGTTTTAGGTCTCCTAGCATCAGTGGGCATCCCGTTAGATCATCTTCCTCCATTTAGATATTCCTTAGATGCACCTGGTCACCTTTGACCTACCAGACAAGAGTTGAACAAGATCATCAGGGATGACATTTATAGGCAGTTTGTCCAGATCACTTCGGTCAACCCTCAAGGAGGGTTGCGCCCAAAGATGGCCTTCTACGCTGAGCACCTTTTGGAGTTGAGAGACGGGCTCATTGTTCAACCCCAGTATACACTTCATCACTGGATGCATGCTCTTCGCATTCCATTCAGCCAATTTAGAGTGGGTTCTCATAGACTTCGAGTAGAGACAGACCACTAGATTGATAGATCAGATAGAATATGTCGGGTATGCCATTTACAGGAGGTGGAGACCAAGGTGCACTTTATTTTTCGATTCCCCCTCTACTACGATATCAGAGGGAAGTTCCATTGCTTGTTTAGAGAATCTCAGACCCTCGCTGGCTTCTTTAGATATCCCGATCAGAGATGTTTGGCCCTATACATACAGAAGGCTCTCAAGTTCCAAGCACATATTTTTCAGCCTCCCATCAAACCCGACTCTACACAGAGGATCACTTCATTTTTCACAGTGCTACCTTCAGGAAGGGGCACCAAGCAACCGACTGACATCAGTACAGATCTAGACCCCATATCAATGATGATCCGCGAGGCCCTGCCCCGTTCCATAAGATCTCAACACCATAATCATATTAGATCCCCTCCTGGGAGACAAACTAGACCCTCCAAACCTCAGCATCGTGCGACCTCTGCCAAGCAGCAACACAGTGGACAGTCCGCGTTTCTTGCCAACTCTTCTTCGGGCCAACAGACTTTATTGGGCTTCCTTCATTCAGTCTTGGATGTTAGGAGAGATGGGTCTACTCCATAGATCTATCACCTGGATCTTGTCCACCTATAAATCTCTGCCTCGTTGCGGGGTATAGGACTTGTGGCCGCAGTTGAAAGCTCCTCATACTTAAACCCAACTCACATTATCTACGTTCTTTCATTTTACTTCATGCAACTTATTCCTTTATAGGACACTGTTTGGTACTCCCGCATTGTAAAGAAATCATTGTACCCATCGGTCCCTTTGACCTACTTTTGTGGTCAATAGTTGGACATTAATAAAATTATCTTATCTCAAAGGATTCATAGGTTGAAAATGGGCAAAAAAAATTAATTTATAATCAAGTCGACTCATTGACTTAATGAATCTTTTTATGACTCAAGAGGTCTTGTGTTCACCCCAATCTTGACCTAAGTCAGCAGTTGTTAGCCCAGCATTGTGACTTTGTGCAGGTCAACTCAAGTCCCGATCAAACCCACTTCTTTCCATCATGGGCCAAGCAAATTTGGTTAAACTCAGGGTACACTATCCGAGACTTGTGACTATGGTTGCTTATTAAATAATGGGAAAAAAAGAAGTGAAGACCTCCTTTTTTACTATTTTTCTATAACGTTAGGCCTGATAACAAACATATGTGGAAATTTCAAAAAAACATGCTTAATGCAAATTCATAAATTTCACCTCAACCTTGAGGTTCCCTGGATCTATTTCCTCTTAACTTTCAGCCTTAGGGATTAATATGAAATATATATTACTGCATTATATATGTCACTTCTGTCCAACCAAATACATTCAGCAGCCCAAAATAATCAACATCGAACAGATATACTTCAAATGAACCATGTTTCCATCCCTAAGGGCACAATCCCCAACATACAACAGATCTGAAAATAACTGATAAACAGTGGATTTGTTACAACTACAAATCTGCCTCTTAGCTTCTGTTTACTGCTCAAATCACTTTAATCAACATGCATAACCAGCTCTAGAAACTACTCAATCACCATGAGAAGATAAGTCGAAAATCAGATCTGCAAGTACACAAAGTTTGGGCAGCAAAGTACACTTCATATATACATACGAATTAAGTTACTAGTACATACCAACAACTTATTACACGCTGATACAAGATAGTCCTTGAAGTTTATCACAAGCTAGGACTCTCCAATGCATCCAAACCCTAGTTAGGACATCCACCATCAATAGAAAACCCTAACCAGCAATCATGACCTAGCAAGGCATCACACCAAGCTAGTCCTAGCCACTCCAAAGGCTCAACAAGAAGCTAGCATCAACATCAATAAGTCCACCCTTGATCTTTCTCCAAGTTTGCCTCACACAAGCTCTCCAAGCAAAACGCTCCAAGTCTCCTCTAGGGTTTCTTTGCAACAAACCCTACGTCCTTCTCACACAAGGACTTCAAGTCTCCTCTAGGTTTTACCTCTCAAAAACCTTAGTGCCTTCCTCCCCTACATTAAGACAAGTACAAAGACTCAAGACAAGTACATTATCAAGATACAATGATCCAATGAACTAGCACATGCTTTCTACAACTAAAGATTCTATCCTCCCTATTGCCCCCTCAAGGAAAACTACTTCCAGACCACCCTCTCAAATGTGCATTGATGCTGCTTGGATGAGCTCTCCTACTCATATGTTCTTATTCAAACTTGTTTTTCCAATTCTTCCATTAGAGACATGACGATCTTGCTTCATAACAACCCATGAGTTCTTTCAAATGAGTCTACCATGGTATATCAGCTCCTATGCCTTACACCTCAAATGTTGTGTGCACTTGCAGATCGTACTTCACGCGTGATCTTTATTTCATTTGATGTGCTATGATTTCATGTGTGGGTTTCTTGCTTAGACGTGGTGTGATGGTTTCTAACCTTGTCATGAAAGTAATAAACATTGGAGTTAATCTAATAACACTTATTAAGTTATTAACAATAAGAATTTTATTATTTTGTCTCGTTATACCATTGGGGGACATAAATGTCCTTCGATAAATGTTGTCATGACTTAGATCAAATCATACTACCGGTGATCTGGTTCAGTAGTGTATCACATATCCTAACCATACCTAACACTTTCTATCATTTCCCTTTCACTCCATCCCATTCCTAAAAAAGATATCATCCCCGCTCATGTTTGACCTATCAAATGTCATCCAACAAGGTCTAATTGAAGAAATTGAAAAAACAATGTAAGCCAAAGTCAAATAAAGCCAAAAAAGGCTAGAGGTGAAGAGCACAAATGTAAAAAATGAAAAAATAAGGACACTAGAGCCATGCCACCTCATTAAAAAGGCTCAGCCCCAAAGTCCAATGCTAAAAATGCATATCTAAAGAAAAGGACTAAGAAAAATGCAAAAAGGGGTAATAAATAAAGTGTCGAGGTGGTAACTCTAAGCCAAGCTCCCTCTCAAAGGTTTGCATGTACAAATAATGAAGATTCCTAGTTCTAAAAGCTAGTTGGACCAGTTAAAAGACCTTCTACATCATTACATATGACTTTGAGGATGAAGTTCCTCTTCCTTTTCCAACAATAGTTCATCATTTTTACCTGTCTCTAACCAAGTGACCTAGGAAATACCTTTTGTCCTAAGAATTAACACATGTAATAGGGGTAAAGTTGTCTCACCATGGTAAACTTAGGCAATTTATAAAATTAACCTATATTAAGATGTTGTTTGAAGAGATTACTTAATGTTCATTGCTTAATGACTTGTTTTGAAGCTTGATGCATCATTATATATGAGTGTCCCACATTGGGATCCATGCACTATGCCTAGAAATATGTGACATTACATTAAGGATCCATGTACCTACATTGGGATCCATGCACCTATATTCAACCATATCTACCTATATTGGGATCCATGTCATTTTTCTGGGGATTCGTGTCACTGCATTGGGATTCGTGACAGCACAGTTGACGATGACAAGGATGTCATATCATAGAGGTATCCACATCAGCATTTTGTACATTTGTCAGTGTTATTGCACGATTTGTACTTGTGCAAAGCCCGCCACAAGTAGCCCAAATCTTGCCTAACTACAGGAAATCCTACCACTGTCACCTTAGTAGGAAATCCCCACGTTTTGGTGATGGAGGAGGTCCACCACAAGGAAGGCTTCCCTGGTGACCTCAAGGGATCAATGTAGCAAGTTTGTTAGCTAAGCCTACCGCCCCCTCTCTTGATCACCTAATGAAAAGTTTAGGTCTATGAAATGGATGAGGTATGGAGTTGTTTGAGTACCTGCCCGGAACAAGAACACTTATACCGTATATATGATTGATTTCCAAGTATAAACATGCAATCAAAACCTGATAAGACACTAGAAAATGATAACTTGCTATAGCTGGTACAAAACTGCAGCATTACAACAGTTTATAACCGCTAGTACAAGTTTGTAACAGCAGCAATAAATATACTTCAGAAATACAACAATTGAAAATAGAAATTAGGCATTAACTTAGTAGATTAATACCCAATTGTTATATGCAATTTCTGGTAAGTTTAGGCCACCTTTAGATCAATGTATGCAGCAAATAAGAGAGTATTTAGATGGCTGTAGCAAATTTTTTCAACAGCAGCATGTTTGCAATCAAATTAGCTCAAGTTAGTGTTAGTAAAGTTAGTAGATAGCTTGACAGATTGAGAATAAAGAATTTGTTGATCACTTTCACCACAAGAGAGCTTATAGATTAGAGCCTTTGAGGGCTATGGAGTCTTTACAACAGCAATACAATATAACTTGGAGATGAAACTAGCAAAGGTTAAAAGGTAGGGCTTAAATTCTAAGGTGCTAGCACATTAGGGCCTTAGGGTTTAAGCCTTGAGGAGAAGGGTTTTGCTAGAGTGCAAGCAACTTTTGGGCTCTAACAACCTTTTCTCCATTTTTAAATACTTCAACTAGGTCACAATCAAGAGTCTAGGGCTAAATTCCTAAAGTGCTAGCACTTTGGGGCTTTAGGAGTCTAACCCTAGGTAGGATTTCCTTTACAAACTTTGGATAGAATTAACCTTGTGAGAGGAGGAAGCCCTTATGCTCTTCTCTTAGGGTTTTGTCAAGCAAAATCTTCAATATGAACAAGTAAAATTCACCAAGAAACATTCAATAGCATGAAATGAAATTGCAGAAATTTACTTACTTCACCAAGATATGACAAGAATAAACATTAATTGCAGCAATACCATCCAAAAATCAGCAAAAGAGCATCCACACTTGACCTCCAAGAGATAGCGCACTAGAGAAAAGGGCCAATAACCCTTAAATACCGAAAATTTCAGAAGTAGTCTCTCACATGTGTGAGAAGAATGTGATGATAAATGAATCTTGGCTAGCCATATTTATATGAAAACCCTAGCCATCCAAGAGACTCCAATGAAAAGTCATCTACAAGAGGGGTCGACCCCTTAAATCGTCTTTACATAAATTCAAAATATAAAATTTACATCAAATGAAACCCTAGAAGGGTGACGTCATCCCCTACGAGGGTGATGTTGGGCTAGAAGAGGTGACGTCAAGCTCCAAGATGATATCGTTGGGCCTCCAAAGGCCAAGTGTCACTCGCTCATGTGCCAAGGTCCATGCTAAATGCCTCCTCCCATCAAATTACCATATGAACCATCAAACCCTAGCCCCAAGGATGACGTCAAGGGCTAATGATGAGAAAGGTCTTCACTCAATGTAGCCTACACACATCCAATAGCTGGCAATGGCAATGAAAATTAGGCCAATAAAAATCAAATCTCTTCAACACTCTCTCTCTGAGAACTCAACATAGCATATTGTCCAATATGCCAATCATGTCGTCGAGTCTATGACTGCAGTGCTCAATACATTTATGAGTGCAACTACTCTCTGGCTTCTTGATTGATTCACTAGCTCATTCTTTTGGTTCTAGTTGGCTTTGCAAAGTCAAAACACATGCATTTCAAGGAGTAGGCCCCCTGCCTTGCGGGACCAACCCAACAACCCACTTTGCAATCAGTTTCATGCATACACAACCAACAAAGCAGGAACGTTCTGCCCCTTCATGATTCCATTGATTAAATGTCTACAATTCAAATAAGCAACAAAGTTTGCTTCTTCATGGATGGTTGCAGCTGCTAATTAATTAAACAACAATGAGCCTGAAGTCCTCACACCTCTTTGTAGCCAATATATGAATTAACTCTCAGCTCTCATAAGAAAACAATGTATGCGGTTACCTCTCAGTCTTTTCACATAAGGGATGACTATCCAACCCAACCTGATCACTCAACAACTAACTTAAAAGCATAGCATCAAATTTAACAATGCCACAATTATTTTAAACACCCAGCAATGTATTAGAACGCTCAGGAATGTAGTAGAACACCCAGAAATGTATTAGAACGCCCAGGCAAGTGGGGATTGACCCAGACAATTGAGAAAACGTCCCAGCAATGTTTAAAAACGCCCAAGCACATCTTAAACCGTCCGGCAACATTTAAAAAACACCCAGGAACATTTAAAAACGTCCAGGCACATCTAAGAACCACCTACAACATTTAAAAACGCCCAGGAACATTTAAAAACGCCCATGCACATTTAAAAATCCTAGGTGCATCTAAGAACGTTCGGCAACATTAAAAAACGATCCAAACAATGTAAATTCGACCCTACATTTAATTTAGACGGCCAAGGGAATGTGAACTCGTCCCAGGCAAAGAGAGACGTCCAGACAAGTGCTAAATCGACCCAAGCAAGGAGAATCCGGCCCAACAATAAAGAATTCGCTCAACAGCAAGATAAAACGTGGCTCAAAGAAAAGATACGACATGTGGGTAATGGGAACACTAAACCAGCAAGCTAATTCGACTCAAGGAGTGAGAGGGCGACCTGGAAGAGAGAGAAATTCCCCAACAAATATAGAATACCAATTTAGCAACTCCACATTATTTGCAATAGCTCCGGAATTGCAAGCATTGATCTCAGGGCTCCATTGAATGAACGGACACCATCACAAAGTTGTTGGCTTTCACAGAAAATGAATGGAAAAATGATTTATGAGTGATGCTAACAGAAATGCAGTACATTGTTCTGCATTTCCATTCAGGGTTCAACTACAGGGATCATTAAAACTCATAGAATTGCATACATAATCTCAACAATGAAACAAGCAACAAGAATATGCCCAACAAGGTGAACTCACATACATTGCTCTTCACAACCACAGAGAAATATCCAAGAATTCATCCAGCCATTCAAACACATCATAAGACAAGCATTTACCCTGGAACCCAAACGAAAAAACCAATTTCGAATGGGGCTCAGTATTCTCCTTTAGGCAATCTCTAGTACAATGCTCTCTACCTTCGTCACCAAAAAAACATTTGAGAATGAGAGTCAGTGAAGAAATATGTAGAGCTAGGGGGTAAGGGAAGGCCAACAGCGATGGCTCTTCACTTCCCATTCCTTAGCCTTCTCTCTTATTCGTTTTTCTTTCATTTACTTTTTTTTTTAACTATTCTCTTACATCCTCATTTGTCTTATTCAACTTTACACATGCATCGTTTTACATAGCTTTCATGACCTTGGTTAATTGTCGTGTTGTCTTGCAGGTACTGAGTCTTACCTATTCTCGATTCGGATCCATTTCGATCAGGGAGGCCAACAATAGTAAAGAGGACAAAGTCCATGAGCAACCTAATCTAATCCTCAAGACAAGGCTAGCTCATTTTGTAATAATCAACCAAATAATCTGCACTCTTAACCTTTCATTCATGTTTCCTGCAATTTGGTTATTGGTTGCTAGATTTTGTCATCAATTTAAGCTAATTGTTTCTCACACTTATACAACAATATTAACTTAGATTGACCATAGGGATTCCCTCCTAGGCTAGGGAAGTTTCTTTCCTTAGTCTAAAGTATGGGGCAAGGCCACTGAGGTGATAGTGAGTGGCTTTCCTATAGTGCCTCTATGCTCTCCCGTTGAGGTTAGGACTTTTCCTCCTACGTGAGAGTTTTAGCGGTAACACTCCCTTTATATAGAATAGGTGAGGGAGGCCAACAATAGTGAAAAGGACAAAGTCCACAAGCAACCTAATCTAATCCTCAAGACAAGGTCTTCAAGTGAAGCGCTCTCTCTCTAAGGTGTACACATGTCAAGTGAAGACTCCGCAAGTGGTGTGTTCTCCTACCATGGGCTCCAAGTGTCAAATGCTCCTCATCACAATGCTCCTCGCTTTCTGAGACAAGCATCCAAGGCTCCAACACTCCTCAAATTATGCGTCTTGGATCCACAAAAAATTCAAAGCCATGCGCCCTCAACCAAAGTGTTCTTGAGTCAAGCAGTCATCTTCCTAAGGCATACCAACTAGTCCCAATGCTCCTAGGGGCAAAATGCCCTCCCTCCTAGTGCCCAATGCTACTCCTCCAAGGTAGATCCAACACCAATGCAAGCAACCATCCTCCTCAACATGCACACCATGTAGAAGACATCAATGCCACATAAAATAACCACTACATCTAGCACCAAGTCCAAGGTCAAACAACCACCTATAGGAAGCACTCTAAATGTCATCCACCAAAGGCCTAAGATACAATTAAGCAGCTAGGGTTTCACCATGCACCCCACATGACATGAAGGCACCCCTAGCATGGTGTAAACATTTTCACAACAACCCAAAAGCTAACACTCCCTTTTTGCAAGGAAAGTGTTTTCACCAACACCAATCTTCTACCCCTGAATCTTATCTAAACTTGCCATCAGCAAATCTAAATTTGCCACAGTCTCGAAATCATTCTCCTCCATCAAGGCATCGTAGCATACTTCCTTAAAACCACTAGAAGGTGCCCAAATGGAAGTAGTTAATGCATTATGGTTAGCATATCTCCTAGGAAATACACTCGCCTTCACTAAAGATCTAGGCACTCCTACATGATGTTGTGTGTCCTACAATGTCTGAGTAAGCCATCTTGGCTTCTTGCAAACTAAAGTAGAGGGTAAGGGTGTATCCTTAAGATCTCCTTGCCCACACCTAAACTTGACTCTTCTCTTACCTCTAAATCAAAGTTTGGAATGGCGACCTCCTCGCTCCCTTCAATTGCTGAAGGATATACCTGCGATCTAGAGGACCACACATCCTTATCAAAAATAACATCTTAGCTCACCACAATTTTCCGCTATGTTGGAATGTAGATCTCACAAGCTTTAGAAGTCTCATTATACTCAACAAAACAAGATACCATCACACTATCTCAATGTGTGTTACATCTAGCAGCAACTCCAAGGTCAAGCAACCTCAACAAGGAGCGTGCCACATCTAGCACCATGATGTTGTGCGTCCTACAATGTCTGAGTAAGCCATCTTGGCTTCTTGCAAACTAAAGTAGAGGGTAAGGGCGTATCCTTAAGCTCTCCTTGCCCACACCTAAACTTGACTCTTCTCTTACCTCTAAATCAAAGTTTGGAATGGCGACCTCCTCACTCCTTTCAATCACTGGAGGATATACCTGTGATCTAGAGGACCACACATCCTTATCAAAAATAACATCTTAGCTCACCACAAATTTCTGCTATGTTGGAATGTAGATCTCACAAGCTTTAGAAGTCTCATTGTACCCAACAAAACAAGATACTATCACAGTATCTCAAAGTGTGCTACATCTAGCACCAACTCCAAGGTCAAGCAACCTCAACAAGGAGCGTGCCACATCTAGCACCAAGTCCAAGGTCAAGCAGCCACCTATACAAAGCTCTCTAAATATTATCAAACAAAAGGTCCAAGATATAACTAAGGAGCTAGGGTTTCAACATGCACCCCATAACATGTGAAGACAACACTAGCATGGTGTAACTACTTTCGGAGTAACCAAAAAGCTATAAACATATCAGTGTCCCATCATGGGATTGAGGAATATCCTAGCAACCCAATTCACAAGGGAAGTCCCGGGGATGATCCCCAAACACATAGGACATCCTCGAGGAATCCCCCTCCCTTAAAAGACAAGGGATGTAGGTGATTTGATCAAGTGACTCAAGTATGCGTCCCCCATGAAACATTAGCTCCGTGATAACAAATTTTGATATTTTTATCCATGAGTTCCTTCCTAAAATTTTGAGATATCTAAAGGAAAAAATGATGACCCTACCAAATCTATTATTAAGAGGTGTAAGCAACTTCTTGCATGAAACATAACACTAAGGTAAAAATTTAACGACCTATTAAAATTGTACAAGATTTCCCTTGAACATCATCGGCTCGAAGAAGTTATATTAAATTTTTATGAGACCCTCGCACTTCATGCAACTATTTAATATGAAAGGACTCTATATAGCAACCATGGTAACACTGACAGAAATAACTATGAAGTACGTAAATGATTAAAAGAGAATTAGAGAAACTTTGAACAAATTTTGTTTCTCAAGTAAATCAAAATCAATTTCTCGCATATAAAGTAAATCATTTAACACGAGAAGTGGTAAATTACAAGAAAAAAATGTAGCCCAAGAAGAAAAATTAAAGATCCTGAAGATAAGAAAGAAAACATTCAACATGACGCGCATGCCCTACAATGTAAATTGAACGAGAGAGTTAACAAGTCAATAGTTTCAAAAAACAACTACTTCACTCAAAGAAAACAAATTTTAACTTGCAAGCCAAAAGGATAAAGTGCCAATTCTACAAGACATTGCACCCAATGTGACGAAGAATCCAAAAGAAGTAGGATGCCAAGAAGAAATTCGACGAGAACATATTAGAGAAGGATGAAGAAAATTTTCACCTAAGGGATCTTAATCAGGGGTTGCTTGCACAAATCAACAAGATAAAGGATGACAAGTAGAATAAAAAATTACAAGAGAACCAAGATCTCGAAAAGAAATTCGACAAGAACTTACTAGAAAAAAGATGATGAAATTTCTCACCTAAGGAATCATAGTCAAAGCCTACTCATACAAATTAGGAAGTTAAAAAACAAGAAAAAGACACAACAGAAGAAACGAGTCATACACAAGGAATCAATAATTGATCTAGTTGTAGGGAAGTTTCCTAAGGTTAACATCCCAACCATAGATAAGGGAACTATCACAAGTGCAATCGAAGTTGAAAAATAGATTGACAATTTGTAGAAATTCAAGGCACTATGAGGCTGCCAAAACAGGTCTATCCTTGACCTTAAATTTGGCTCTAAGTTTCAATCTCCAAGACTGTCATTTGCTGCTGTTTTAGGACAGCAAACAGTCAAGTAACTTTCTGCTCATAATTTTTATGGTTAAGTGTTTGTTTTAGGTGCCCTTGCAAGTGTTTTTCTTCCCCAATGTTAGCACATGCAATATACTCAAAACAAATAACACACATCTTAATCTTTACAACTCTAACAAGTTGATCTATACTCTATGCATGCACGAAATGAACACAAGTATTTTTGGTCAACATGACCCTGGATAAAACCCCCTCAGGGAAAACCAGTTTCGAATGAAAGTATATATAATGATGATCTCAAGTAGTGAATACAACAAGTAAGCTAATACAATGGAACCTGATACAATAGCAACTCCTCCCAAGAAGCTTTGGAGTTCCAAGAAGAGAAATGCGCCCAAGCTTAGTGTGCCCTCTTCCCTTGTTGTTCTATCCACTGAAGTGATGGACCCTCCTTCCTCCTTGGTCCAATGAAGAATCCCTTCCACACAAATGTGCTCTTGTGTGTCTCCGCCAACATGAGCCAAACAGATCTGAGATAGCACAAGTCCTTCTAATACCTGCTAGTGGTGTGCCATCCTCCACAATTGCACCCTCCTCCAAGCAATAACCAATACCAACAAATAATGAGGACCTAAGCAGCCTCCATGAGCCCTCCATGAAAGATGGTGCCCAAGCTCTCCTCTCCCAATGCTTCCATTCTCATCCTCTTGCCCTTCTCCAAACTCTCTTAGTGAACATAGAAGTGAATTAGCCTCCAAATGCCCTATGCGCCCTTCTTAAGGAATCATAAGGAAACCTAAAAAATGGATGGCTAGGATCATCCCAAGCCATTCCTAATCAACGGTTGAGATCTTTCAAAAAGAATCTCAACTCAAAACCCACTTTGGGTTAAGTTTCCATAGTTCACTTTATGTCCCCCAATTCACCCACAAAGTGAATTAATAGTCACTTTTCACTCAAGTGACAAATTTCACCCTTTTGACTTAGGAAAATGTCAAAGTGAAATTAGACATAAAGTATAAGGCACAATGGGTCAAATATTTCCCTCTTGTGGTTAGAGACACACAACCAAAAGGGGACCACTTTCCAAGGTACCCAAATCTCAACACTCCCCTCTTACCGAGGAAGGTACCATTCACCCCAATCTCATCCCTGCAGTGGACATGGTTGCCTGCTGGCAAATACTCGGTGGGTATGGTTGTACCGTGATAATCACAAGTAGTCTCTGACAGAGAACTACTCAACCTGCGTGATCTATAGATGGAAGTGCATCTCCACCTATCCAAGATCACCTAGATCTTGGCATCACACCAAAGATCTCAACCTTGGCATCTCACCAAGGATTTCTACCTCTTGGCATCTCGCCAATGGTCTCTCTCTTGGCATCTCACCAAGAGTCTCCCCCTTGGCATCTCACCGAGAGTATCTAGATCTTGGCATCTCACCAAAATCCTCAACTTGGCCTCTCACCAAGTGACTTCCACCTGAAGTGGAACCTGAACCTGATTTGCTTGTCTCCATCGCCACGTGAGGCTCAAGCCTCTGTAGTTCCCTTCTCCTCCTCCTCATCAATCTTTGATGCTCTAAAGCCCCTGCACCAACCCCATGTCTCGGCAACTCTGAAACTGAAGTTGTCCCGAGTGGACCAGTCACCCCTGAAGATGGTGTCCTTGAAAACCGAGTCTGAGCTCCCTCTGAATCAATACTCAAGTTAATAGGTCCTCCTCAACTCTGTCTCCCCACCTGCCACTGGATGGTGTATATACTGACGAACAACAACTGACGAATGCACACTCTCTCACAAATTGAGCATCGAACTCCTCCTCCTCTGATGTCGTTGCAATACCATCCTGCTTCTTCTTCTTCTTCTTCTTGGGACACTGTCTTGCATAGTGACCCATCTCTCCACAAGGAAAGAATCTCACTGTGCTCATGTCTCTCTCTTGCCCACCGCCACTCTGTTGTGGTTTGGCCCCTCCCTTGGGACCCTGTCTAGCACCTTTGTCAGTCTTCTTCTTGCCCTTAGTCCACAAAGCAAGGTCCTCATAACCCTCTGAAATACGATGTTGTCCTAAAGATCTTGAGCTGCATCTCAGCTCCTCCTGCACGAAGTCGTCCCAAAGTCTCTCCCAGGTAGGCATGATCTCCCGGGCTATAGTACAAATGAACCCGAAGGTTTGGTAAACCTATTCAAAGTTGTCCTCACCAACAAGTCAGGATCCACAATCTCCCCGACTGCAGCCAACACGTCTCGAATCTGTGTAAATGTGCCTAGGTATGATGTGACCGACTCGGAATCGAGCATCTGAATGCCCCTGAGCTTGTCCTGCAGAACCATCTTTCGATTCTGGTTGGGACTCTAGTAAAGCTTGCACAATGAGGCCCATATCTCAAAGGCATAGTCTTTCTCAGTCAAATAGGGTATGATGTGGTCTCTCGCCGCATCACAAATAGTCATTTTCGCCTTGGTGTTTTGCTTCTTGAAATCTGCATCCAACAATGGTGATGGAGCAGGTGCAGGAGGAATCATCACGAGAGCTTGAACTATATCCCATAGTTCAAGATCCTCATTGACCTTAAATTTGGCTCTAAGTTTCAATCTCCAAGACTGTCCTTTGTTGTTGTTTTAGGACAGCAAACAATCAAGTAACTTTCTGCTCATAATTTTTATGGTTAAGTGCTCTTTTAAGGTGCCCTTGCAAGTGTTTTTCTTCCCCAATGTTAGCACATGCAATATACTCAAAACAAATAGCACTCCTCTTAATCTTTACAACTCTGACAAGCTGATCTATACTCTAAGCATGCACGAAATGAACACAAGTATTTTTGGTCAACATGACCCTGGATAAAACCCCCCCGGGGAAAACCAGTTTAGAATGAAAGTATATATAATGATGATCTCAAGTAGTGAATACAACAAGTAAGCTAATACAATGGAACTTGATACAATAGCAACTCCTCACGAGAAGCTTTAGAGTTCCAAGAAGAGAAACGCACCCAAGCTTAGTGCGCCCTCTTTCCTTGTTGCTCCACTAAAGTGATGCGCCCTCCTTCCTCCTTGGTCGAATAAAGAACCCCTTCCACACAAATGTGCTCTTGTGTGTCTCCTCCAACATGAGCCAAATAGATCTGAGATAGCACAAGTCCCTCTATTACCTGCTAGTGGTGCGCCCTCCTCCAAGCAATAACCAATACCAACAAATAATGAGGACCTAAGCCTTCATGAGTCCTCCATGAAAGATGGTGCCCAAGCTCTCCTCTCCTAATGCTTCCATTATCATCCTCTTGCCCTTCTCCAAACTCTCTTGGTGAATATACAAGTGAATTAGCCTCCAAATGCCCTATGCGCCCTTCTTAAGGAATCATAAGGAAACCTAAAAAATGGATGGCTAGGATCATCCCAAGCCATCCCTAATCAATGGTTGAGATCTTTCAAAAAGAATCTCAACTCAAAACCCACATTGGGTTAAGTTTCCATAGTTCACTTTATGTCCCCCAATTCACCCACAAAGTGAATTAATAATCACTTTTCACTCGACAAATTTCACCCTTTTGACTTAGGAAAATGTCAAAGTGAAATTAGACATAAAGTATAAGGTACAATGGGTCAAATATTTCCCTCTTGTGGTTAGAGACCCACAACCACAAGGGGACCACTTTCCAAGGTACCCAAATCTCAACACAATTTACCTATAGTCTATAGGCCATCAATCGACAAGGAGAGACATACCAAACCAATTACATTGGAAGGTCCATCTATTGCCATTGACGATCCTAGTGTATCAAAAGAAAGTTCAAATATAAAAGCCTATTGTCACACAAATAAAAAATCAACGCACATTTTGAAACATTGGAATGTCAATTCAACTCATTTTCAAAGGAATAATGAGAATCTATGGAAGAAGTCCTAATAACATACTACACCATACAATTTTAAAGAAAATTGAATTAAAATGCACTGACTCTTTCACAATGCGACAATTTTGTTTGATGCTTCAAAGATCATACTATTTCATTTCTTCAACCATGACAACATCCAGAACAGAGCATCAAGTAATAGCATTACAAGCAAGAACAAAAACATAGCCTTTTCCAGATTATGCTTTGGGGACAAAGCATCTTTTAAGGGGGGGAAGCAAATGCTACATACATAAACACACCTATAATAATAATAATAATAATAAACCATATTAAATAACCAAATATCACATTTCCAAAATGCATGTCTATTCAAGTATGTGACCATTTAATGTATACTTATACACAACTCCACATGCTATTGTAATAATCAACCTATCATCAATCATTTTCTATATTCAATACATAATATTTACCTTATAAGGATTTCTCATCACTATCCAACTTATTTTGGATATTCAGCTTTTGAACCAAATTGGTTCATTACAATCTATTTTGAAGCGTTTTTTTCCCTCTAAAACGGGTCACTTCCTCCCAACCCTATGTGTCGTGTGTCCATGTGTTGAACACATCAATGCATAGGACATGTAATGCCCGAGTGTCAGACGTGCATGGGATACATATCCACAAAAAGACATATTCCATGCATGTTCAACACTCCATCATCGTGTACCCAACGTGTTGGACAATCATGTCACCAAAAAAATTCAAATAATTTCACAAATAATCAAAAAATAATTGTGCAAGTGTGTCCCAATGATCCGGATTGGATCATTATATTATTTCGCATCCATCTCGATGCTTTATGGGAGAAAAAAAATTGGAGGAATCAATTTGCAGAGCCATTTTAGGGGTTGGTCCCAATTTGGAAATTTGGGTCCAAAAAACCATATGAAATCTTCCGAGCCATTTAGAGGCATCAAACTACATTTTTTATGGCCCAAACCTTACTATGGACTCGCTGGCTATATTCTACACAGCAATACCTTTCCAACAGCGCAAGAATCGCCTCAATCGGAGTTCATATGTGAAAGGTATGTCTGTCGCAAGTTGACCTTCCATATTGACCACCATGGTGCGAGTGGATGCCACGTCAACACCCATTACTTAAACGCATGGGGCTAGCCACATAGTGGATTTTCTAGAACATTCTAGAAGGTCAAAACCTGATCACTAATTGAGGGTTGAAGAAGTCAATACCCTAACCCAAGATGGCTATCGGGCTATGTTAAATATCGGGTCGCTAGGAGGAGAAGGGGTTCCATTCTTTTGCATTGTATCTTGTTCCATAGATAAGCAAAACATCTAGCAGTGGTATTCTGTGAGTGTAACAAAGGAGGAGAGATTTTGTAGCAGCCATACAGGCCACAGTGTCAAAGGCAATTCCACGGAGAGTGCCTCTTTCCTAGTGTTTATTTGTGGATGGTGTGAGAGTATTTATTTTTGTTCTCTATTTTCTACATTTCAGCTATTTCATACATTTAAGCAGAAAAAAACAGTACATAAAGAATCTGAGATCTAAAGGAAACTAACCTTCACAGTAAAGATTTATGTAATTTTATTAGATCTGTTGTGATGAACTGTCAAGTGGAATATCCACAGCAGTTTACATATCACTCGATGTGTCAATAAATATGTCTCAATGTGTGATTGATGTTGTTCTATTTTCTAAATGTTCAAAAGTTCTACATCTTTATGCCTAGACTCTCTCTCTCTCTCTCTCTCTCTCTCTCTCTCTCTCTCTCTATATATATATATATATATATATATATGTTTATCGGATTATGGTCTACCAACGCAACTTGGAGTGGTTGTTGTGACAATGTCCCAAGTTGAAATTTTGGATGGCATGTTCCTCCCTTCTTGTTAAAGTAAATGTAGAACATTGAACGAGAGAGTTAACAAGTCAATAGTTTCAAAAAACAACTACTTCAATCAAAGAAAACAAATTTTAACTTGCAAGCCAAAAGGATAAAGTGCCAATTCTACAAGACATTGCACCCAATGTGACCAAGAATCCAAAAGAAGTAGGATGCAAGAAATTCGACGAGAACATATTAGAGAAGGATGAAGAAAATTTTCACCTAAGGGATCTTAATCAGGGGTTGCTTGCACAAATCAACAAGATAAAGGATGACAAGTAGAATCAAAAATTACAAGAGAACCGAGATCTCAAAAAGAAATTCAACAAGAACTAACTAAAAAAAGATGATGAAATTTCTCATCTAAGGAATCATAGTCAAAGCCTACTCATACAAATTAGGAAGTTAAAAAACGAGAAAAAGACACAACAGAAGAAACGACTCATACACAAGGAAGCAATAATTGATCTAGTTGTAGAGAAGTTTCCTAAGGTTAACATCCCGACCATGGATAAGGGAACTATCACAAGTGCAATCAAAGTTGAAAAATAGAATGACAATTTACCTATAGTCAATAGGAAATCAATTGACAAGGAGAGACTTACCGAACCAATTACATTGGAAGGTCCATCTATTGCCATTGACGATCCTAGTATATCAAAGGAAAGTTCAAATATAAAAGCCTATTGTTACACAAATAAAAAATCAACGCACATTTTGAAACATTGGAATGTCAATTCAACTCATTTTCAAAAGAATAACGAGAATCTATGGAAGAAGTCCTAATAACATACTACACCATACAATTTTAAAGAAAATTGAATTAGAATCGACTGACTCTTTCACAATGCGACAATTTTGTTCGATGCTTCAAAGATCATACTATTTCATTTCTTCAACCATGACAATATCCAGAACAGAGCATCAAGTAATAGCATTACAAGCAAGAACAAAGACATAGCCTTTTCTAAATTACGCTTTGGGGACAAAGCATCTTTTAAGGGGGGGGTAAATGTTACATACATAAACACACCTATAATAATAATAATAAACCATATTAAATAACCAAATATCACATTTCCAAAATGCATGTCTATTCAAGTATGTGATCATTCAATGTATACTTATACACAACTCCACATGCTGTTGTAATAATCAATCTATCATCAATCATTTTATATATTCAATACATAATATTTACCGTATAAGTATTTCTCACCGCTATCCTACTTATTTTGGATATTCAGCTTTTGAACCAAATTGGTTCATTACAATCTATTTTGAAGCGTTTTTTTCCTCTAAAACGAGTCACTTCCTCCCAACCCTATGTGTCATGTGTCCGTGTGTTGCACACATCGATGCGTAGGACATGCAATGCCCGAGTGTCAAATGTGCATGGGATACATATCCACAAAAAGACATGTCCCATGCATGTTCAACACTCCATCATTGTGTACCCAACGTGTTGGACAATCATGTCACCAAAAAAATTCAAAAAATTTCACAAATAATCAAAAAACAATTGTGCAAGTGTGTCCCAATGATCCAGATTGGATCATTATATTATTTTTCATCCATCTCGATGCTTTATGGGTGAAAAAAATTGGAGGAATCAATTTGCAGAGCCATTTTAGTGGTTGGTCCCAATTTGGAAATTTGGGTCCAAAAAACCATATGAAATCTTCCGGAGCCATTTTGAGGCATCAAACTACATTTTTTTATGGCCCAAACATTACTATAGACTCATTGGCTATATTCTACACAGCAAGACCTTTCCAACAGTGCAAGAATCGCCTCAATCGGAGTTCATATGTGAAAGGTATCCCTGTCACAAGTTGACCTTCCATATTGACCACCATGGTGCGAGTGGATGCCACGTCAACCCCCACTACTTAAACGCATGGGCTAGCCACATAGTGGATTTTCTAGAACATTCTAGAAGGTCCAAACCTGATCACTAATTGAGGGTTGAGGAAGTCAATACCCTAACCCGAGATGGTTATCAGGCTATGTTAAATATCTGCTCGCTAGGAGGAGAAGGGGTTCCATTCTTTTGCATTGTATCTTGTCCCATAGCTAAGCAAAACATCTAAGAGTAGTATTCTGTGAGCGTAACAGAGGAGCAGAGATTCTGTAGCAGCCATACAGGACACAGTGTCAAAGGCAACTCCACAGAGAGTGCCTCTTTCTTTGTGTTTATTTGTGGATGGTGTGTTAGTATTTATTTTTGTTCTCTATTTTCTGCATTTCAGCTATTTCATACATTTAAGCAGAAAAAACTAGTACTTAAATAATCTGAGATCTAAAGGAAACTAACCTTCGAAGTAAAGATTTCTGTAATTTTATTAGATCTGTTGTGATGAACTGTCAAGTGGAATATCCACAGCAGTTTACAGATCACTCAATGTCTCAATAAATATGTCTCGATGTGTGATTGATGTAGTTCTATTTTCTAAATGTTCAAAAGTTCTACATCTTTATGCCTAGACTTTATCTCTATAATATATATATATGTGTGTGTGTGTGTGTGTGTGTGTGTTTATCGGATTATGGTCTAGCAACGCAACTTGGAGTGGTTGTTGTGACAGTGTCCCAAGTTAAAATTTTGGATGGCATGCTCCTCCCTTCTTGTTAAAGTAAATGTCAAATTATAATGGTCAATTAGATATAAACATAGGCATTAATAAAGTCATTCAAACTTTAGGTTACTTTATGCTATTATGCTTTATTTCACTTTAATGTGTTTCTCAATCTATCCCACACTCATAAAGTGGATTGACTCAATTAGCTTGTAACCCTTTATAAGAAAGCTTTTGCTTCCTCATTCATGCAATGAAATACGAAAAACTCTCTCGAGTTTATCTTGGTTTTCTTTATGTGTCTGATTTCTATGATATGGTATCAGCGAGGTTAGAGCCACGAAGCATGTGAGAGCATGAATACCTAGGGGCTACTACTGGCAGAGACGGAATGAGGGATCGCTAGTGTACCACATTGAAGAGCCAAAAGGATTTCACAAAAACCATGTATTGATTTGTTTTAATTTCTGATTGAAGCAAACCAATATTCTTAAGGGAACCTTGCTATCATGGCTCCATAAAGAAAAATAAGGAATTTTGTTAAGGGAAAGTCATACGGTACATCTGTACAACTATATGGCCACCATTCCAACTGCAAAAAGAAGAACGGTCAAGGCAACAAAGAAAATGCAACCAATAGTCTAAAGAACATCACATGTCACTACTATTGGCAAGGTGGGCCATGTGAAGAAGCACTACAAAAAGAGATTTGTTGATTAGAAAAACAACTAGGGAGGGCCTCGACAAAAGGCTCATGCCGCAAAATATACAAAAGAAGAGTAAGTCTTCCATGCATTCATGGCCAAGAGACAAGAAGATCAGCACAAGTCATCTGCTTGGTACATAGATTCAGGTGCATCATGACACTTCACCAACAAGCAAGATTGGTTCAAGGATTACACTACCAATTCCTCTAAGGATTCAGTGATCTTCAGTGGTGGGGAAGAGTTCATCGTACTTGCCAAAGGGAATCTGCAGATTTCCTTTGGAGGGAAAAAGTTGATTTTCCTTTGTGTACTATGTGCCAAGCATGGAGATTAATCTACTCTCAGTTAGTCAAATTATGAGGCATTTCCTCCATCTAGATGTCAACTTTAGCAATCACAAATGCTACATGTTTGACAAGGAGACCAATAATACTATTGCTCTTAGTGTAGAGATCATGGACTATTTAGACTAGTTGGCATTGGACAAGTGAGGGAGCATGCACTAGCAGCCAACAGTGCATCAAACATCAGTACATGTTGGCATCAGCAGTATGGGCACCTAAATTTGACCTACCTCTCTTAGTTGGCTTGACAAAATCTAGTAGATGGACTTCCTAAAATCCAACAGCAGATACAAGGTGTTTGCAAGGAAGCAACATAGAATGCAATTGGATGAAGGACAAACTTGGAGAGCAAACAGAGTCCTTCAACTCGTTCATGTAGACGTTTGTGGACCAATGAATACAGCATCCATCACTGGTGCCAAGTATTTCCTTCTTTTGTTGATGACTACAGTAGCAAAATGTGGGTGTATTTTCTAAATTTGAAATCCAAAGTGTTTAATGAATTTCAGAAGATTCAAGCATTAGTAGAAAAATCGTCAGGTTGTTACATTACCATTCTTAGGTCTGATAATGACAAGAAATTCTATTCCAAAGAATTCAATAACTTTTGTGCTAAACATGGGATAAAATGATTGTTCATTGCACCCTACACTCCATAGTAGAATGGAGTGATTCAGAGGCAGAACTAAACTATCATAGAGATGGCCAAGTGTACAATGGAGAATAGGTGTGTCCAAATAGGTCCAGGTTTAACACTGAGACATTGTTCACAACAATATATATGTTGAATAGACCTCCAACGATGGCGGTGATGCAGAAGACCCTAGAGGAGGCATGGTCTAGGCGAAAGCCGAGAGTCAGTGATATTAAGGTCTTTGGTTATATCACTATGTTTGGATTCCAAACGAGAAAAAAATAAGTTAGACAATAAGAGCAAGAAACTGATGATCAGAGGGTATAGCAACAGTCATAACGCTTACAAGTTGGTTGATATTCACACCAATCTGTTGAGGTTCAATAGATATGTCATAGTTGATGAAGACAATGGGCCTTTCAAAGCTTCTTCAAAGTTCAAAATTAAGGCAGAGGAAACAGTTGTGGCTAAGGATTCAAGTCTCAAGCTTTGGGCGACCGCACCTAAAAGGGTGGAAGATTCTGAGCACGATGAGTCTCCGCTAATTTCTTATGTAGACAGCCCAAATAAGCATTCGGATGACATAGGTAAAAGTAGCCCGAGAAACAATGATAACACTGACTTGGATGACAAGGATTCCAAGAAGAGGCCAATCTGGTGGCCCAGCACCATTGGAGATGTTTGGGTAGGTGAAATGATCGAGGGACAATCATTGAGAGGCAAGAGCAACAGAAACCAAACACGGCTAGCTTTGCTCTTATGGCCAATGTTTAGGGAGTTTAAGAGCCACAAGTGTCAAGGAGGCAACAAGGAAAATTGAATAGGAGAAGGCCATGACAACCGAACATGACAGTCTAATGAAAAATCACACTTGAGATCTCACTAGGGAAGAGGCCCATTGGCTACAAATGGATGCACAAGGTCAAGTATAAGGAATATGATACACTTGACAAGTACAAGGCAAACCTATGGAGAAAGGGTTGAAGCTTTTGTTGATGTTTGGACAACATCAGGAAGACATTCTCTTAGATTAATAAGTAATAATATATATATGATAAGTAAATGATAATAATAAATAGTTATTGATTATCCAAGGGATGCATCCTTTCATGGATGGTCACCATATGTTCTCTAGATATGGAACACTCATCGTTGTAATAATATATCAAATACAATATCTTCTCATATAGAAAAATCAACACTAACGTCTGGTGTGTAGAAATTCTGAGGTACTATCAGGCTGCCAAAACAGGTCTGTCCTTGACCTTTATTTTGGCTCTAAGTTCACAATCTCAAAACTGTCTTTTGCTGTCTTGTTAGGACAGCAAATTGTTTAGTAACTTTCTGCTGATAATTTTGGTGGTTTAAATGTCCTTTTGAGGTGCCCTTGCAAGTGTTTTCATACCCCAATGTTAGCACATGCAATATACTCAAAACAGATAACACTCCTCATGATATTTACAACTCTAACAAGCTGATCTAAACTCTAAGCATGCATTAAATGAACACAAGTATTTTTGGTCAACATGACCCTAGATAAAACCCCCCTGGGGAAAACCAGTTTGGAATGAAATTATATATATAATGATAATCTAAAGCATGAAATACAACAAGTAATACATTATACAATACAAAGGAACCTGTATACATCGCAAGCTCCTCTCGAGCCTTGCCAAAGGATCCAATGAGATATGCACCCAAGCTTGCGTCCTCTCCCTTTGTTGCTCTGTCCACTGAAGTGAAGCGCCCTCCTTCCTCTTTGACCCAATGAAGAAACCCCACCACAGAACTCTGTTCTTGTGTGTTGCCTCTCCACTAAAACAATCAGATCTGACTTCCTCCAAGTATAGATGCTCCCTGCTAGTTGTGTGCCCCCCTCCTGTGGTGCGCCCTCCTCCAAGCAAGTGTGATCACCACAAAAAATATGGGCACTAAGCCTCCATGAATGGAGGCGCCCAAGCTCTCATCTCCCAATGCTTCTATTCCCATCCTCTTGCCCTTCTCCAAACTCTCTTGGTGAACATACAAGTGAATATAAGCCTCCAAATGCCCTATGTGCCCTCTTTATAGAATTCATAAGGAAACCTAGAAGTGGATGGATGAGATCATCCCATCTCATTTCTAATCAAAGGTTGAGATCCTCCAAAAAGAATCTCAACTCAAAACCCACTTTGGCTTAGTTTCCTTATTTCTCTTTATGTCCCTCAATTCACCCACAAAGTGAATTAATACACTATTCACTTAAGTGACACTATTCAGTCAAGCGACAAATTTCACCCTTTTAACATAGGAAAATGTCAAAGTGAAATTAGAAATAAAGTATAAAGCACAATGGGTCAAATATTTCCCTCTTGTGGTTAGAGACCCACAACCACAAGGGAAGCACTTTCCAAGGTACCCAAATCTCAACATCTGGAACCCGCTTTCATTGACAAGTTGGTGAATCATACCGAGTCGCGGGGCAATTGAATGTTGATGGGTCATGACGGGAGGTTCTATAGGTAGCATGCCACACTAAAGAAAAGCTAAACATAGAAGGAAAATTAAAAGACCCAAAAACTACACACAAAGCTAGACAAGGTCATCATGCAGTTCGATCCCTTTCTAAAATAGAAGAGAGGTAATAAAAAATAAAGAACTTCATGTGTGTAAACAAAAGCAAAATAGGAGATGCTTGATCTAGAATCTCTTTAGTAAGGTCCACTGTCTAAAAAACATTTAGGAGATGCTTGATCTAGAATATCTTTGTTTATTGATTCATGTTCTCTTAGGCATATATAGTAAGGTACATTGTCGAAAAAAAGTTTAGATGTAGAATACCAGCAAAACAAACCATGTAAGTGGGTGGTTCAGGATGAAAGAATATATGCATGCCTTCCGGTTTACCTATGCCTTTTTGTTCACCGCCTTCGAATTCTGGTCTGATATTAGAAAGACGTCGACCACTGGCTGTTGTAAATTAATCCTTTCCACTAGCAATATCTTGTCCTTTAATAGAAGAACGCAATTATTTTCTTGTCCCGGAAAAGATTTCGAAGTTGGCCTTGTGTTTATCTTCATCACAGTTGTCGGTATCTTTGATTATCAATATCGGTGGATCAGTTGAATCTGCTTTCATTTGAGAGAACTGTATAGCGGAATTTACTGCATCAAGGTTATTGGTTTCTGGGCTGGCATTGATTTCAGAGGATTGTAGTCTAGCCGAGTTGACTGCACTGGTATTTTTGGCTTCTGCAACATAATGGGATTGATCAGGACTGTAGAATGGTTGGATAACATTGAATAGTTTGGGCTAGTGTCGCAATCCCGTATTGAGTTCTTCAACTGCATTGCGCAGACTCTCCATTAGAGATTGTAACGATGGGCATTGCTTCATGAATCTTATGCTCTCTGACAATTGTCTCAGTAATTGGACAACTTCTGCGCCAACCTTGGTGCATGGTTGCTTGAATGTCGCTCTATTAAGATTAGGTGTTGTGTGTTTTTGCAATAAACCCAGATACTGGGGTCCTTATATAAGCGAGAACTGAAATAATTCTCACAAGGAATTAGGAGGGAAGCTTAGAAGAACCACCACAATTGGCATGTGCGGTCTAAGAAAATACAAGAGAGAAATTTTCGGGTGGTCTACCCTGTCAAGGTGGTCAAAGGTCGCTCTCAACTAGAAGTGATCGTTTGTCGTTTGTCTCCCAACGGGTTCACCAATTTTCTTTGTCATCTATTTCATAAATGGCAATGTGTATACAAAGTACTTATGTGAATACTCACGACAAATAAATCCCCTTCACTGAATCTGGTAAAAATATCCATTATTTCTTTCCACACCGAAGAAATCCCAATTGTTATCGAGAGAGTGGATCATGATAGTTCCTCTTTCGCAAAGGCTCAAATCGCACCATTGTCCTTTAGTATTTACTTTTGCTTGGGGACCCTCCCTTCATGGTCATAGCCTTGAAGGATTTACCTTTCCTTCGCCATTAATGGACCGAGTTTAAAACAGGCGCCGAAAGGAAGGAGGTCGCTGAGAACACTTTGCTTACTTACAAGTCTGCCGAGGATATTGTTGCGGAAAAGCTGGCTGCAACGCATCCTATTAGACTAGGGTTGGATCTTAACTTCTTTGTATTTTATACGAGATTGAAAATTCGCCAAATAGGGCCTATAATCTTGCAAAACAAGCAGTTGATGAGAGCAATGGAATTGTCGATCGATACATTCATTAAGGACCTGATCCAACTAATAAACGAGGAAGAAGAGCACAAGATCACCGATTTAATAATAGATGTCATGTTATGCTTCATACTTGATGCTCTTTGTCTCTACGATGATGTTGTAATAGCCGCTCTATGGTCAACGCTTATTGCTATGTATGAGTTCTGGAATAGAGAATTTCTTATAGAACAACAACCTCATTTAGATTTTGGTTGTCGTATCCCTGGACAATGATAAAGAAGTCTGGATGTGGACAGGGCCTTGTGTGAATGGAGGCTTCAGTACAACAGAGGCAGAGTACCTAGCAGCTAGTGTGGCAGTTCGCAAAGCAGTATGGCTTTGAAAGCTCCTTGCAGATTTATTTGGTCAGATGCTTGAGCCTACGTTGATTCACTATGACAATCAAAGTTGCATGAGACTGTCGGTGAAATGAGTTTCTCATGACAACAATGAATGTAGTAGGCTTTGGGCAGCAAGACAATTGGCAGCAAGGGTCATTATCCCTGATACGGGAACCCTTATTTCTTTGAAGGACCATTTTCCCTGGTACAAGAGCCCAGAAGATGTCTTATTGTATTTGAGCCACTTTCCCTGGTACGAGTGCTCAATAATGTTATGCATGTCATCAATATTGCCAGTGTGCAAGCAATAAAGAGAAAAGGAGATTAGTCCCCTTGATCTTCTCTCTTTCTGGTGCAATCTCCAGAAGGGGGACCTGGTTAGTGGACAGTGAGATCACATGGCAGGCAACGTAATCTATTTTGAAGGGGAGTCATCTAGCTCATGCAAAGAATCAGACATGGAGGGCAAGACCTTCCAACATGATGTCATGGAGTGACATCACCAGAAATGATGCTCAGAGATAGGTAGTCTCTAGGAGAAATGCACCTCCCAGGACAGGACCATGCCAAATAGCAGAGACATTTCCAATGACCATGAATGCAAGCTATGGTGATGGACCCTGTGATGGAGGAAGATAAAGTATGAGACTCAGAGAGAGCAGTTGTAGCAGTCTCGGTACATGAGTCAAGCCATGAGATGTTGAGGGAATAGGCATGGCAGCAGTTCCAGTGTATGTAGAGGCACTCCCAGAGAGGGAGGTGGTACTACATCTAAAGGGAGCAGAGATTGAGTTACCTCCAGAGAAGGAGGAAGAGCTACCTTCAGTTTCAGAGAGAGCAGAGACAAAGGAGGAGTCACCTCCAACTCTAGAGGGAGAAGTTATTGAGCCACTCTTAGTGCCAGATAGAGCAGCTACAAAGGAAACAATTGCAGAAAGAGAGTGGAAAGCCAGTTCCACAGATAGCAGCCCCAGAGGAGGGCAGTTGTTGACAAAGTAGAGAAGCTACTCTCGGTCTCAGTGTTTAGCAGTTACAGAGTCCCAGAGGGAACAGTTGCAGAATCCCAGAGGGAGTAGCTGCAAAGAGAGTGGAGGACCTACTCTCAAGCAAAGAGACAGATAGTTCTTTGCAGTAAGCACCCTGAGCCAGCTCGTGATTTGAGCAGACTAAGTTGCAGCAGAGAGTGTACCAGTGTGGTACAATTGGATATGTCTTAGGAGATGAAGAGAGGTTGCAGAGATATACAGTTCTGACCAGGCAAAGAGGGCAATTGACAGAAACGACACCAGAGGATGTTGCTTCAGCTCGAGATCAGTCAGGATTCGTGGAAGAAGACTTCTATAGCACTCAGTACTGCAGAGGCAAAATATATCGCAGCCAGTGACGCGAGTCATGGCAGCAATGAAGCTTCAAAGGCTTCTCGCAGGATTTCATTTGAGACATGGTGCAGACGAAGGCATTATTGGTGCAGTACCTTCTTACCAAACCCCTTACCAGGGCGAAGTTCGAGTACTTCCGTGACAGACCTGGTGTGGCAGAGAATGCCTCCCTCGTTGAGAGGGAGTGTTGATGTTTGCAGCTTCCTAAGACATTCTCCAGATCGTACTCCTCTGTGACTGAGTTGAGTTGATCTGTGAGGACACTTATCTGAGAAGGGATAAGTGGGTTTGGGCTTATAGCCCAACGTCCCTTGTGGAGAGCACATGAGGACACGTCCCTTATGGAGAGCACATGAGAACATGTCAAGGGAGTTGACCTTAACGTCACATACTATGGGGAGTTGACCCTAGTGTTTCTAGAGGGAGTAGCCTCTAGAAGTCAGCATGGGAGTGCCATGTGTGACAGACATTCTCCAGATCGTACTCCTCTGTGACTGAGTTGAGTTGATCTGTGAGGACACTTATCCGAGAAGGGATAAGTGGATTTGGGCTTATAGGCCAACGTCCCTTGTGGAGAGCACATGAGGACATGTCCCTTGTGGAGAGCACATGAGGACATGTCAAGGGAGTTGACCTTGACATCACACACTATGGGGAGTTGACCCTAGTGTTTCTAGAGGGAGTAGCCTCTAGAAATCAGCATGGGCGTGCCATGTGTGACAGAAATTCTCCAAATAGTACTCCTCTGTGACTGAGTTGAGTTGATCTGTGAGGACAGTTATCCGAAAAGGGATAAGTGGGTTTGGGCTTATAGGCCAACATCCCTTGTGAAGAGCACATGAGGACATGTCAAGGGAGTTGATCTTGACATCACACACTATGGGGAGTTGACCCTAGTGTTTCTAGAGGGAGTAGCCTCTAGAAGTCCACATGGGAGTACCATGTGTGACAGACCTTTTGCTACTACAATGATTGTGTACCACTGGTGGAGACTGTGTGTCTCTGGACAATAGCTATGTACTACTACAATGGTTGTGTACCACTGGCAATCATTGTGTGTCACTAAACGATAGTTGTGTGCTACTAGCAGTGGTTTTGTACCACTGGACAATAGTTGTGTACTACTATGGAAAGATACCTCCCTAGCTAAGAGGGAGTGTTGATGTTTCAGCATCAGGCAAACCTTCTCCTAGATTGGGCTACAGACCAAGGGAGATAAAATACATTTATCACAAAGGTGTACTTGTGGTAAATGGGCCCAAGCATAGTCCTTCCTTGATCATGACAAGGAATAATATGGACTCGAGGTGCTTGAGGTGCTTTCCACGTTTCAATTAGCATCAGGTTGACATTCACTCACAGGGGTGTACCTGTGTTGAACAACCTTGGTGTAGTCTTTGTCCTAGTCATGGTAATTTGACAAGAAATGATAAAGACTCAAGATGCTAGGTGCTATCACATGCGGATCCAGAGTGAGCCTGATCCCAGAGAGAGAAAGTTGGCTCAGAGGGAGAGTCGCAGGGGGAGTTTCCCCTCGGTTCAGGTAGGAGAGAGACAACTCCCAAGACTAACAGATAAGTGTCATGAGTCTAGGGAGAAGTTTGTATACTTCAGAGACAAGCTTGGCATGACGCAGAATGTCTCCCTCATTGAGAGGAAGTGTTGATGTTTGGACAACATCGGGAAGACATTCTCTTAGATTAATAATTAATAATATACTTATCGATTATTAAATAATATATATAATAAGTTAATGATAATAATAAATAGTTATTGATTATCCAAGGGACACATCCTTTCATGGATGGTCACCATATGTTCTCTATATATGGAACACTCATCATTGTAATAATATATCAAATACAATATCTTCTCATATAGAAAAATCAACAGCTTTCAGCCAAGACTAACTCTAAGGAAGTTAATGAATCAATCCACATGCAACTAGTGGGGAGCTTGATATAACTTACAGCCACAAGGCATGATTTGGGCGCTATGAGCTTCATTTACAGATTCATGACAGTGTCGAAAGTACAACATTGGACTACACCAAAGAGGGTGTTGAGATATGTAAATGGAACACTTTGATTTGGCATTCTGTACAGCAGGAGAAAAGACCCTAGGTTGTGTAGGTATACAGATTCAGATTGGGCAGGTTGTGTGGATGATAGAAAATCAACCTCTAGATATGTTTTCAACCTTGGCACAAGTGCAGTTACATGAACCAACAAGAAGCAGTATGCAATTGCCCTTTCATCGACAAAAGCAAAATATCAAGTAGTAAAAGGAGCATGTGAGGCAATTTGGCTTAGGAGGATGCTTTCAGACATGAAGATGCAGCAAACAGAGCCACCACCCCCATTCTGTGACAATCAAGGGGTGCTCATACTAGCGAAGAATCCAGTCTTCAAGAAGTGTACCATGCATGTTGAGATACATTGTCATTTCATTAGGCAGCTTGTACAGGATGGATCTATTGAGTAGTAGTATTGTCCCACAAAGGACCAAACTACAGACACTTTTACCCAGTCTTCGGGTCCTTAAAAATATGTAAAATTCCAAGATAAGCTTGGTGTGGTTAGTAGATGGACCATTAAGAGGGGGTGTTAAAGTAAATGTCAAATTGTAATGGTCAATTAAATATTAAACATAGGCAATAAATTATAGTCATTTCAACTTTAGGTTATTTTATGCTTTTATAAATTATTTCAATCTAGTGTGTTTCTCAATCTATCCCACATTCATAAAGTGGATTGACATTACTAGCTTGTAACCCTTTAAAAGAAAGTTTTCACTTTCCATTATGTAATGCAATACGAAGAACTCTCTGAAGTTTATCTTGGTCTTCTTTATGTGTTCGATTTCTGTGATTACTACAAGGGGTTTGCCAAATGTGGCTATTGATTATATTGAATATTGTTCTATAGCTTTCAAGCAGATTACTATATGGCGCTGGAAATGAACCCTATTCTTCATTCAAGCATGTGAGGGTGGGTTGAGCTTATTTCTTTGTTTAGAATCTGTAAAAAGGCATGTTCTCATACACACACACACACACACACATATCCCTCCGTGTTGAGTTTCAGAAGTATATGTGTCCCATGTCAGAGACCTGTTTCTGCATGTCCCAATGTCATGCGACTTAGATTTTTTCAAAACAAACAGCTTATGAAAATGGGCATAAAGATTACAGCTAAATTAGCAAGTCATTTATAGACAAGATGATCTTCACTGTTGCAATGCTGATATAACCAGTCTCTAAGTCACATTAACTAGGGTTAAAGATGAAAAACTTAAAGCTTCAAGTAAATGACATCCACAACTTGAAATTAAGCCATGGTGCTCACCACACATCCATATTCATCATGAGCAATCTTTACTACATGCCCTTTCATTCCCTTAACAATCTTCTTTCTTTCCTGAAAACACAAAGAACTGAATTAGATGTTTGAGGGGCAAACATGAAAGACCAACTTCTCAGCCAATGCCAAACAGAAATATCAGATATATATTAAATATAGAACACTTAAGAATGATTTGTTGTAAATGTCATTATATATTGAATTTTGGATAACATTTATCCTATTTTACCAGAAATTCCCTCCCTCTAATTAAAATTGGGCATTAAGAGAAGAAAATATTCCTCCTAGGTGTTGAACAATTGATAATGAATATCAGCTATGCATTTCATTCAAAAAGTACGTGATTGCTGCTTCGGAAATTCAAACAAGAAGAAAGAAAACTGTCAACAAACCTTAGCACCACTATGTATAATACAAAGTGCGCCGACCTTTGAACCATCTCTTGTATGGATCATTCGTACAAGAAGTGGCCCAGATAGTTGCTGAATTATATCTGTCACAGATGACTTTTGCCCAAACTTTAAATCAGTTTATCAGGAAATCATCTACCGAAAGTGCATTTCATAGATATTGCAATGATTTTCTCTGATGATATGGAGATTTTCAATGAAATAATGAACTGTATCGTGTCACCTTGTTTGCTATACATATGTACTCCAACAAAGCTCTGTGCACAATTGAGTGGTCAACAATTCCTTTCTCTAGAATTGGCTGTAATGCTAAGGTCATGTGCTCTAAAACTGCAGACTTTTTTGATGGATGTTCACCAGATAACAAATCCACTAATCTGCATCCAGCAGAAAGAAAGTAGAAAATTAAGGTTATTCCAATCAAATTTCAACTATTGAAAATTTAAATATAATATGTCAAGCTAATCCCAGGTACATAATGTTTATTTGCCTTTGGGGTCGATTATTTATTAGCAAAGGTCATGTATATTGGTCATGGATTTTCAGTAAATCAGGCACTTCAAATCCTTACATTTAATTTCCAAAACAAAATGGTATATGTGCTATTTCTATCCACTTTATATATGACAATTTTTAAAATACCATTATTTCTCTTAAATATTTTAAATTCATAAAATTATTCGAGTCCCTAATATCCTTAAGCTTAGAATAAAATCATGGACTTTTGTCCATGATTGGCAGCTCAAGTCCTGATCATAATTCAACAGTCTTGCCTAGAATTATTACTAAGATGACTCTGCTTCCTATCATCCTGAATGTCTAAATGGTAGTACTTCGTGGAATGGTACATAACACCACTATAAAAACAATAAATATCCCTTTGAAACAGAGAGCAACTCACTACAAAAAATTTCAAAGTCTCCACCCTTGGCCACTAGAAAAATACCACGGTTATGTCACATAATTCATCCCTTCACTGAAGCTAGCCATAATCAAAGCCATCTAAACTAACAATTACAATTACCAGTCTGCACAGTCATAAACAATTACAGCCCGTCGAGGTTATCAAGAAAGAATAAAGATCCAATACAAGAATGGTAGATAAAAAAGAAGGAAACTGAATATAAAAAATCACTTTAAGCTTCCTGAATGTAACTTTCACAAATACATGCTCAGTGCACAATAAGATTAGTATCCAGACTTTCACAACTGATTCAAGAACAAGAGTTTTTATTTCTATGCTTGAGAATATATCGATAAAAACATCCATCCTAAACATAATATATCATGTTATAAACACATCCGACATCTATGACAAATTAGCTTTGTGAGGAGACTATGGCAGTAAATAAGAAGATCCCATCACCATCACAATAATCGTGAACCCTTCCTTAACCACCCCAACAGCATTTCCAAAGACATCAAATTTACCATGGAAATCCAGAAAAAACAGTCCTTCCTTTCCTTGATGTCCTTGTCTCCTATGATAAAACTGGTTCCGTATGACACCATGTCTATAAAAAGAAAACTCACACCGAACCCTTCCTTAACGACCTCAACAGCATTTCCAAAGACATCAAATTTACCATGGAAATCCAGAAAAAACAGTCCCTTCCTTTCCTTGATGTCCTTATCTCCCGTGATAAAACCGGTTCCTTATCACACCACATCTATAAAAAGAAAACCCACACCGACCACTACCTTCATACTAACCCCAACACCACCTGTAATATACCTCCTATAGTCTAGAATAGATGATATGGGCAAATATAACTCTTAGGTTCAGTAATAAACAGATATAGTCCACATAATAAATAGTAGGCTAATAAATTCAATTAATAAACAATTATCAATAGTTGGAACATTTAGCCCAAGGGGTTAGCTCTACCAGTTGTCACCAATGTTGTTGGGCATTTGACTAGCTCCATACCAGCAGGTGCCCGATTTGAATCCCTTAGGTGAGGCACACTGGTCTATGTAGAAATTTCATGAACTGAGATTTCTTATGCAATTAAGAAATTTCACCTCTTTGACTAGAGGTTTCCCAGATCTTAACCCCATGAATTTTCAGCCTTAGCACTCTTATGAAATACAGAATAAAACAGGAGCAGAAAGATAACAGTATTTCAGTCCTTAACAATCCAATCTTCAAGGCAATCCAGGCAGAAAATGTTGAATTTTCAATAAGCTAGGTTAAGCATGTAGTTCATTTCATTTTTTCCATGTCTTAACCATAAACAAGAATGTTGCAGCAACCAAGATCACAAGAAGAAACACCATGCACAAGAACACAAGAAATATCCTGGGAAACCGTTCTCAACAAGGGAAGAAAACCCAGCCAAATCCTTTGCTATATTCTTCAAGAGAAAGACCTTTCACCACCAAGAATGACTTAGCACACAAGAGGGTGCTTAAGCCCTAGAAGACTAGCGCCCAAGAGAGGTGCGCACCTTTTCCCAAGTAGATGTATTTGCTGTAATTTCCAAACACACAAGAAAGATATGATTCCACAATGGGGAATCATCTCTTACTTATACCAGACTTGTCCATTCAACAAAGGCGTCTATTGGCTCTGTTATCCACCAAAGTTGCACAAGCTGGATTTCCTGATGGGCTGCCAAAGATTGAGCAGTCAGTGCTCATTTGACAAAATTCAGAGTTCAGCCGATCTTTCAAAAGACCACCTTTTTCCGCATTTCCACCATTGTAATAAATGACCTGAGTATGAGATGTTGTAAAAGGCTATTGGCCACCTAAGACCTAGGTACGAGCATGTACTCTAGAGTTTTTTTTTTACTTGTTAATTATTTTTTCTGCCTGCCTTTGTGGGCGATTAAATAATTTCTAAGCTTTTTCACTCAGAAGACTAACTCTAGAGCTGGAGTATGTGTTGGTGGTTAGGCCTTGGCATGGAAAACCAATGCCTAGTGTCTAAATGTATATGAGCTCATACTAGCTCATCTTAATTGAGTCTTATGGAAATTTCGGCTAGGTTTGATAGGTTTTTTTAATGTTTCGGTGAATTAATTAAATTCCCGCAAAAATGGAATTTTTTAATTCTAAGTCAATAAATTGTAAAAACATGGCATCAAACATTGTCAGATGCATCAAACAGTACAAAGTATCATGTAAACCCCTATTTCCCTTCTTTCGAGGCAAAAAAATGATTATTATCACTAGAAAATCAAATTTACTCGAAAATTACAAAAAAAGGGTAATTTAATTCATTTCCTATTTTTTAGGAAAACTGGGGAACATATTGGAAACATGTTTTATCTTTGTCCCCAGTCAAGTAGAAGCTTGGGTGAGTTTACTAGAGAGGTAGGTGACTTCACTAGAGTGACATGGCATGGCGGATATCCCAATGAAGGGACTCAACCCCACTTAGCACATGTGGTGCATTTGGAGAGAGGGTGCACATCCCAATGTCCCTACCTCACCCTCACACTCCCACTCACTCGAGTTCACTCCCTCACCACTCCACTTCCACCTCCATCACCCCCCTTTCACCCTAGTCCACTCCACACTCACCACACTTAACCTATCCACCACTCCCCTTTAATAAGTGCACATCTCCCCTCAACTCATGCGCGTCTCCTCCTTAGTTCATGCGCATCTCTCTTGGGATTGTCACCTCTCTTGCTATTTAAGCAAGCATACCCCTCTCCATTTGGAAGAGTTGGAGCATGGGAAGACAGACCTATTGTATTATTGTATCATTTGAGAATTGAATAAAGAAGACTTTGGAGTTCTTTTTATGAGGTAACTTGTATCTTGTATTTCAATTTTGTAATTCATTTGCAAGGCTTTGAAGGTATGCTATCATACAGTAGGATAAGATAAATCTAGTTTGATTCATCTTGTTTCTTCCTTATAAATCATAGACTTTTATATTGCATGCTTTGTTTTCGGTTAAACTAACATGCATGTTTGAGCGTTGTTTTGTGTAGGTAAGACTTTTAACAAGTGTTTGCAGGATTGGAGTACATTGCTGCAGGTTCCTCAAGCTTGGAGGATTAACAGGTTGTTGCTTCAACCGTCATTGTCCAAGAGTTTCAAAAGATCAAGTTCCCTCTACTCTTCATCAAAGGACCCCATCGCCCATAAACTTTCAATTTTTGAAAGAAAAGAGTTTCTTCTTCTCCCTCTCATTTCTCTTTAAATTTATTTAGTTACTCTTTCATTGCATGCTTAAGAAGTTCAACTTAAATCAAAACTTTAATTTAGTTTCCTTTGCATGCAAAGTTTCTAGATCTAGTCAGAATTTTTTCAATTCAAAGAAGTGGATCTAGGGCATTTTCTAGCCTATTTTCTCCTAGATTTGAAGCTAGTTAAGTGTTTTTTTTAGCATTTAAGATCAAGCTAACTAACTGTCCTATGCTTGCTGTTTTAGGAAAGCAAACAGAAACAGTTAGAAGAGCCTAAGTTTAAGTTCATAAAAAGTGTCTAAAAGTCCAAAAATTTCAATTTTTGCCTTAAAAAAATTTCGGAAAAATTTTGATAAAAATTTTAGACTTAAAATCTTTTTCGTCATCTTTTTAATAAACATTGTTTGTTGTTTTCTTGCAGCAATAACAGGTCCAAGGCTTCCGAGGCACCCTGGGGGGGTTTAACTTCATCAACGAAGTTTTCCTTTTCTTCTTCTTTCTTGTACTTTCCTTCTAAGATCCAAAAGTTATAAGGATCCCTTCTTCTTTCTTAAAGCTAAGAGCTCAAAGAGAACCTTTGTTCTCTGTTGTAATAGTTGCAATAAAAGCGGGCCCTTTGTGCCCAGTTTCTCCATCTCCATTAGGGGGATTTGTGTGTCTTGGTTTGTTTTCTCTTTCTTGTGTTGATGCATGCTTAAATCTCTTAATCAAATACACAAGTCACGTAAATCGAACACACACTCATTATTTCCCATGCATGGCTAATTAATGAATTTTAAATCTCTTATGCATGCTTAGTTCAGTTTGCTTAAAGTCTTTTTCAGTAATAAATCTTGCAATCTTTTTCAATTTCTAAAGTATATTGTAATTTATCTTTCAACTACAAAGCAAGGTACTAAATTTAAGTGTTGCAACAAATCTTTCCCTTTTTTTAAGTACTTTTGCAAAGTTTTCTCTACAAAGCAGGGTACTTAGTTTATCTTTTTCAAGTATTGCAAACTAATTGAACCTTGTTAGTCTAATTAGGGAAATCCTATAAGAAATCTTCGCTTTAGTGGAAACGTAAGGGAATTTGTGAGGTTATCTGGCAGAAACTTTGAGATCTAGGTTCTATTTGAAGGATCCCCCCACATTTTATTGGACTTGTGTGTCAAATCAGACGGTTTACCCTATTGGATCTGTGACATTTCTCAACCTCCACTTTAAGGACCCTTCCTAAGGACCAAATCTAGTTTAGACAAACATTTACTTTCTTTGCAATTAAAATTTTCTCACTAACTAAACATCAATTTACCTTTATAAAACTTTCGATCTACATTGCCCACGACTCCATTTAAGGCACTGGTATAATTGGTATATTTACTTGTCATGTGAGCAATCTTTTACATCCATGCTATCTATCTACCTTTTATGCATAAATCTTGCAGATCTTGTATCCTTTGATATATGCATGTTTATGAGCAAGTACTTTATGATTATGATGATGATGAATACTAAATCTTGATTGGTTAAGTTTTATTTCAAGCAATAAACTCCTAGATTAAAGTTCTTTTGTTTTCTTAGTTAAAGAGCCTTAGATTATTTTTATAGGGACTACCCCCCTTGGCTTCGCTAGGAGTTGGCCTAGACGGAGGAGTTGAGGATCAGGTGACAGCACCTTGACTCGAAACTTGCCCCCAAGGACACACCCAGTGGATTGAAGGTTTCTTCCACGTTACCCCAGTTGTGTATAAGGACGACAACAGGCTCAATAGGGTCGACCTCTCTAAGTCACTTTATAATTTATTATTATTATAATAATTAATATTAATTACCTTTTACATTTATCATTAGACATATTAAGGTGGGGCCGACTTGTACCCTTTAACATAACAATTAGGGTTACAGGTAGGTCTGACTCTTGAACAGTATATAGCAAAGGATCTGATACACCCACTAGTGCTCATCCACTAGGGGCACATCCATAGGGATGTCATAGTTATGATTCACTGCATTACACAGAAGAACCAGATCTTCACACGTTCACCTGTGCTCGTCCAGAGGCACGTCCACTCTACAGATCTTCATTCCCACTACCTCACACAGAAGAATCATCTGGAGTCTTCACGTCAACTCTACTGCTTAGAGGAGGCTAATGCATCATCTTCTTTTCTGTTCTCGTGACGATGTACCCAGCACTTTGGGATTTCACAAGTTCACCTTGTGCTCAGCCACAGGCACGTCCTAACTCAACAGATCACCTTTCCACTAGATAATCATCTGGAGTTCTTTTCAACTTTCTGAATGGAGGAGGTCATCTCTATGTTCCCAGCTCTGTCTCAGGCAGGGAACACGTACCCTTGTTAGGGGCTTTCTCTCAGGTTTGTAAGCTGAAAGAAAGACTTCACATAGCAGCAATGATCCACACCTCACAGGTTTGTAAGCTGGAGAATGTCTCACATAGTTGCATTCATCAACACTCCCTCTCAGCTAGGGAGGCATTTTCCATCAGGCCAAGTCTCTCACGGAAATACTCGAACTTTGTCTTGGCAAGTGGTTTAGTGAAGATATCTGCAATTTGTTCATGAGTAGAAAGATATTGTACATGTATTGTCTTCCTCTACACCATGTCTCTGATATAGTGATACTTGATTTCAATGTGTTTTGATTTGTCATGAAATACTGGGTTCTCGAAGATCTTTACACAGCTCTGGTTGTTACAATGAATAGTCGTCGGATCCATCTCATGATCGAACAAGTCTGTCAAAAGTTTGCAAAGCCATACAGCTTCACGAACTGCCACGCTCAGTGCAATGTATTATGCCTCTATTGTACTCAAAGCAACGGAGCTTTGTTTTTTGCTGCACCAGGAAACCATGGTTGATACTAAGGTGAAGCAGCTACCTGAGGTGCTCATTCTGTCTACTGCACTTCCTGCCCAATCTGCATTGGCATATCCTTCCAAGCTTGAGTCCACATTGGCTGCATATCTTAGGCCATAACCAATTGTGCCTTGTAAGTATCTCAATACGTGTTTTGCAGCTATCCAGTGTGGCTGTTTTGGTTGGCACATAAACTGGCTAAGCACATTTACGGCATAGCAAATGTTTGGTCTGGTGTTAACCAGATACATCAAAGAGACAATAAGTTGTCGATATAAATGTGGATCTACGTCTCCTGAATCAGTGTCATTCATCTTCTTTAAGTTCATTACCATTGGAGTAGGCATGGATTTACAATCTGTCATTTTGAACTTTTTCAGTATTTCCAAAGTATATTTTCCTTGACTTAGGAAAATCTCATCTGATCTCTGCCATACTTCTAGTCCCAAGAAATAATGCATTTGGCCCAAATCCTTCATTTCAAATTTGGCAGTTAATGTCTGCTTGCATTCAGCAATGAGTCTCTCTGAACCGGTATTGAAAAGATCATCCACATATAGAACTAGAATCAAACACTCATTGCCATCAATGTGATAATATAAGTTTGGGTCGGTTGTGCTTTTGTTGAAACCCAAACTCATCAGGAAACCATCCATTTTCTCGTACCAAGCATGTGGTGCTTGTTTTAGACTGTATAGGGATTTCTTCAATCTACATACATGAGATTTTTCGTTGTGTATAACGAAACCTTCTGGGCCTCTGGCTATTCAATATAGACTTCTTCCTCAATTTCACCATTGAGAAAAGATGTCTTTACATCCATCTGATGTAGCTTCCAACCCATGGAAGCAGCTAGTGCAATGATAGATAGAATGGAGGTATATCTGGCTACCAGTGCAAAAGTCTCGTCATAGTCGACTCCCTCTATTTATGAGAACCCTCTGGCCACAAATCTTGCTTTATATTTTTCAATGCTTCCATCAGTAGCATGTTTGATTTTGTAAATCCATTTGGAAGTCACTACGGACATTCCCTCTAGTCTTGGGACAACATCCCATACATCATTCTTTAGTATAGAATGATATTCTTCAGTCATGGCATCTTGCCATACTTGTTCACCTGAGGCTTCTCCATGACAAGTTGGCTCCGAATCAATAGTGTGAGTCAAGTCTGAAAGGTAGCTTGAGAATCTCTTAGGTCTCTTGCTTTCTCTAGTTGCTCCTTGTGGGGCTTTATGCCCGTCTGCTTCTTCTAACGTTTGTTGAGCCCAAGCAGGTCTTTTATGTCCAACTGTGATGTCTCTGGGTATATTACTTGGGGCAACCAAATCTGCTGGAGTAACTGGGTCAACTGGCATTGTTGGCTCATCTGGAACAATATATGTCTCCCTCTAAACTGTTGAATGAGGAGGTATTGTTTCACTATCTATTTCCATCTGAGCTTCTCTGGATTTCTGGAAGGCTACTTCTTCTTCAAAAGTAACATCTCTGCTTACTTCAATTTGTCTCTGACCTAGGATGTAGATTCGATATGCTTTTGAGGATTCACTGTATCCTACAAATGTACCCTTTCTTCCTGAAGGTTTTTGTTTGGATCTCTTTTCTTTGGGTACATGAAGGTACACTGGACATCCAAATATTCTAAAGTGTTTGATCTCAGGCTTCACTTTGGTGAATGCTTCTTCTGGAGTAATGTTCTTCAGGATCTGATGAGGACTACAGTTTTGAACATATATTGTTGTCATACATGCTTCTGCCCATAGAGTCATAGGTAGACTCTGATCATGTATCATTGCTTTAGTTGCCTCAATGATAGTTTTGTTCTTCCTTTCAGTAACCCCATTTTGTTGAGGATTGCACGAAACTGTGAGTTCCCTCTTGATCCCTGCTTCAATACAAAAACTGTTAAATTCTTTTGAGGTGTATTCTCCTCCATTGTCTGATCTCAATACTTTGATTTTTCTTCCAGTCAGGTTTTCAACCTGAGCTTTGAATTCTTGAAACTTGGCAAGGACTCCATCATTGTTCTTCAGAAAGTAAATCCAAGTTTTCCTGGAGTGATCGTCTATGAAGAGTACATAGTACAAGTACCCATTTAAGGATGCAACAGTCATTTGCCCACATACATCTCAATGTATCAAGTCCAAGATTTCCTTGGATCGGTTGACACTGCTAGGAAAGGATCCTTTAACATTTTTGCCAAGGGCACAACCTTTGCAAACACCTTTATGTTGGATCTGGATCTCTGGTAGACCTGTTACCATTTTCCCTAGAGTTGGAAGAGCTCTATAATGAATGTGAGCAAGTCTTCTATGCCATAACTCACTCAAGCTGATAGTGTCATGTAATAAGGCTTGAACTGGTTTGATGGTCAACTTGTATAAGTTGTTTTCTCGGACACCAATTACTTTGGAAGAGCTGATATGAGAGTCTTTGTGCCATGCAAGGAATCTTTTCCTTCTAAGAAAGTAATTTTGTAACCTTTGTCTTCAAGGGCCGAAATAGAGACAAGGTTTCTCTTCATTCCTAGTACATATAGAACTTCTTCTAGTTTAAGTTGCATATCTGAATCTAGTTGGAAGGTAGAAGTTCCAACTCCTCTCACATTGTATCTAGCATCATCTCCAAGGACAACATGTAGATGTGTCTCTTTCTCAACGAAGTGTGTTAGATGATTTCTAATACCGGTCATGTGCTTGGAGGCACCACTGTCAATTAGCCAAGTATTGTCATTGATAGGAACCATACCTGAGAGTGCTGAGATGTTGATGTCTTCATTGCTTTGGAGTTTTGTACTGAGCTTGCTTCCCATCACGGATTTGCTCATCTTCACAAACCCTTGTCAATTAGGCTAGAAAACCTAACGGCTAGGCTAGGCTAGCACTTTTAGGTTTTGTTGGGCTTATGACTACCAACAATATCCCTTTAATAAATATGATAGCCCTGGTAAGCTGAGGATCTTTTTCAAGAAATTTTCATAAGTTTCTGCGGAAATTTGGCGAAACCCTAGAAACCCTTGTTAGAATATAATGGATGTGCTCGTTTAATCGTACCGTAGACAATATCACTATTGTCACCTGACCATAGGCCGAAGCCACCCCCGAGCACCTTAACCTTGACAGATAATCATTCTGGAAGCAAACCCTAGGCTAGATAGCCAAACAAGATAGCGCACCTCTCTCCAAGGATAGCGCACCAAACAAGAGTAACAAGAGTTGATCAAAGTGTCCAAACCATAACCAAAAGAGAGTCCAAAACCGAAATCTGCTAGCTGCAACGGCAGCTCTCCTCCAAACTTGCACACAGACTGGCCAACTGCAGTGTGGACAAGTGTTGCTTCTGCAGTTCTGAGAATCCTGGCCAGAATGAAGACAAGCCTCATGTATTTATACTAATTATGGCAAACTGCCTGGGCCGAATTCTCATTCTCGGTACTAATTCTTTAGTATATAATATTTCCTTTAGCCGACTTCTTCTCTTGGAGGCTAATAACCTAATACAAGTCATTCTCTGAGCCGACTTGTCTTCTAGGGTTATTAACCAATTAATTAGGGTTTCTTCTTGCTTCCCGAAATATTCTATTCTCGTCAGGTTTACACGTGGAGGTAAATACCTCCCGCAGCTACCATAATATCAACACTCCCTCCTAGCTAGAGAGGTATTGAAGGTAATGGTCTTGAGCACAAACATACCATTTACCCGGTAGCATCAACATAGTCGTATAGACTAACTCATGATTAGATCATGAGCACCATCATCACTATCAGTGTCATTAGTTGCATCATCTCTCGAAACCATACTCCATCTGAGTAATCAGACATGATGTTGGATAAGTCACTCACTCCACAGAGTGACATAAGAGCCATTCTTCTAATCCGTACATATGTCCTAGAAGAATAAATGTCCTGGACCATTTTCCGTCTAGGGAATCTCTGTCTAATCATTTCCAACACTACTGATAGTTTTCAGGGAAATCGAAACAATGTCATTCGATAGAACACAACTGTGTCTATCCATAGTAGTACACAACTACAATCCGGTGGTACACTCCCACACCAAGTAGCACACGGATACTTGATCAGTGACATATAGTCACAATCAGTGGAACACATCCACCACAGTAGTATACATCTACTGTCCAGAGACATACAGTCTCCATAACGATCATATCATCAACCTGCACAGAAAACATTGTTATGATATAAACTGAATCATCTGGACCATTCTTCCACTCACATCTGTGAGATCTGGAAGCGCATCTGCCTTCAGAGGGTAAAACATCAATGATGAGCTATCTGGACTATTCTTCTCAAGCAAGGAAGAATAATTGTCCCGATTTTTGAGCCTGGAACATTCACCTATCTGGGCCATCCCTACGGCATTAAACAAAGTGCAACCTGGAGAGAATGAGTCTGCCCTAGGGAATGTCTGTCCTTGATTGTTGAACCTGGACCACTCACCTATCTGGGCCATTCCTCCGACACTAAACAAAGTGCAACCTGGAGAGAATGAATTTGCCCTCGGGAATGAATGTTCAGACCATTTCCTAAGGAAATGACTGTCCTGCACCAACCTCCAAAATGGACCATTCTTCGCAACTGCTCACAACTGTGAGCTTCGAAAGAATGATTGTCCGGCGAGGCGGACCAGTCTTCTTGACCACTACTAAGAGTGACCGTCAATAAGAGAGACTGTCCTAGACCATTCCCTATGTTAACCACAAGGGGAATCGTTGTGTATGGTACATCAGCAATCCATCGAACCATTTTCATTACGAAAATGACTGTTCGATCTGGTCCATTTTCCGAACTGAAAAATGCTTGTCTGTCAGAAATCTCAAACCATTTTCCGAACTGGAAAGGAACTGCTCATCCTAGACCATTTTTCGAACTTGAAAAATGATTGTCCATAAATCAATAACACATCAGTGCTCCCTCCCAACCTGGGAGTCATCTCTTCCTTTTTCAATAAGGAAGTCGTCTCCACGAGCTCCAACTTGAGTACGCAAACCCTTTCATTTTGGACAGAGGCTTTACCAAAATATCTGCTTATCTGCTCATATGTGGAGATATATATTGGAGAACCACTTTCTCTTTTCTGGACTTCATCACGTGAGTGTAATGCTTGTACTTCGGTCTTTCTGGAATACTGGTTTTTTGAATGCTTCATATAGCTCTGATCATTATAGTATATCATAGTTGAATTCAGCTCTTTTGTTTCCTACTAGCTCATAACATCGTGGCAGGGCTCAAACTGGAACATATCCATGTGGCACTTTTTCTATCATCATGAGAGTTTGTCATGGATTAGCAATCCATCATCCTGGACTTCTGAGTAACCATGCTAATACAACATCTTTGTTATAGAAAGCTTTTCACCACGCTTTTGCTATGCATTGAAGGCTCTGCACCAAGTTGTTTGAATCCATACAAGATCCTCTTCCATTTGCATACAAAGGTCTCTTTCTTGTATATCTCAAAGCCTTGAGGTTGCTCTATATGTAAATTCCAACCCATGGATATTGCGGACAATACACTGGCTCATGTAGAGGTATGTCTTGTTTACTGGAACATGCAATCATCGTAGTCTTCTCCTAGTCTTCTCCCTCCATCTGGGAGACCCTCTAGTTCTGGATCTCGCAATGCTTACATTCATAAGTCTTCCATACACTGTTCTTCATCACAACTTTCAGTTCCTCTGCTTGATTGCTTTCATATCAGGCTGGTAGTCTTGTGATTCTTGATACAATGACTGGTTGTTCTAGATTTTCCTTCTCTCTTGGAATCTTCATGTTCTTCCTCATGTTTTTCTTTAGCTCTTTGGTCCATGGAGTTTTCTATAGATTCCATGCCCTGAAGATTCCAACTTCTTTCTTTCATCATGGGATCATGGATGTGGATGGACAACCAAGGATACTTTAAGACTTCTTTTCGAAGAAGGCTTCTTCTAAAGTCAAACTGAACACGTATTGCTTTTCATGGCTACTACCATGGATATATACTCCATCATCTTCAATGGATCATAGGATTAGCTCCCTCCCGATCCTTACTTCATGTATGAATGCATGCTCTTCTTTTGTAAATATATAATCGGCTCCCTCCATCTAACAGAATCCACGCTTCTGTCTGCATCTTTATTGCCTTCTGCAAAGTGTCATAAGTCTTTCTCCAATTTCCTCTTGATTGTTGACTTCTTTCTGTCTTTACTTCTTCTAGGTTTCTTCAAGATTGATTCTGATTTCGAATTATCTTGCAGTTGTTACTTATGTAATAACTTCCACATGAATTGTTACCGGGGGTTGTTGATGTATTTCATCCTTTCATGTGTATTGTCTGACTTGTAGTCATAGTGATAGCAATCCTTATCTTGTTGTTCTTCCATAGGTATAGTTTCTCTTGGAACATATTATCTTCTAGGAAATAGATATGCAAGATATGTACAGAAAACATTGTATATACAAGAACTATGAAGAGTATTGTTACCTTGTCTTAGAAGAAGAAGTTTGTCTTGTCCTGCTTGGCTTTATTTGAGGGTTCCCTTTCTTTGGCAACTGATGCTCCGTGTGTTTCCTTCCTTTTCTTTAACTCGGGACAATGATTCTTGTAGTGACCATACTTTCGACAATTGAAGCATTGTATTCTTGACATATCTTTCTCTTGATTTGGTTTCTTCCTGGAGCCAAACTTCTTTGTATTCCTGAAATCTTTGAACCTTCCTATGAAGGCTTGATCATCGTACTTCTTTTGGGGTTTCTCTTTTGCACTAATCCTTGATTCTTCTTGTGCACAGCAAGTCCAAAGTTCTTCAAATGTAGGATACTCCTTCCTTGTGTTCATGCTTGCAGCAAATGCATCCCATGTCTTGGAAAGACCATTGAGTACTATGTTTACTAGTTCCTTCTCTGAAATGATCTCTTCAATAGCTTGTAGTTGATCTCTTAACTGAGAGATTCTCACAAACTATGATGTTATGTTGTCATCATCATTCATCTTCATGTCACGGAGCTCATTCTTCAGACTCATTACTTGTCCAATGTTTCTGACTGAGAAGAGGTTTGTTAGGGCATCGTACATCTTCTTAGACGAATCAAGATGGGAGATGTAGGGTATCAGGTGGTCTTTTATAGAGTCCACTATGATACTCATGGCATTGATGTCACTGTCTCTGAACTTCTCCATAACTGCAACATTATGCGGTTCCTTCTCTTTTCCTTCTTCAAACTCTAGTTCCACGACCTTTCCTTTCACGATATCCAGCACTTTATTCTTGGCAAGGATGAGGTCAATCCTTGTCTTCCACGCTCTGAAGTTAGAAGCCCCATCTAACTTGTTTTCTGACTTCATAGAGTAAGTCATGGTTGCTTTGACTTGGTCAACCCCTAGATTTGACCAAAAACTCAAACTTGACATCATGGCTTGCTAAGAGTACCAAGAGATGCGCTAGGCTAGGGTGCATTAGTCTATCCGAAAATTAGGTCAATCCCTTCACTTAAGGTGCCTCAACAAGAGGATTAGGGTTTCTGCAACTGCACCTGCTAGTAACCCTAGCGGCAGTGCTTTAGTAACTGCTTCTGCTAGAAACCCTAGCGACAGTTCTTCAACGAGCTTAGTATCCTTATGGCTATGCTCCCTTCCAGTGGTTAGACTGAATGAAGGAGGTGTGGGCCCATAACCTGTTAGAATATAATGGATGTGCTCGTTTAACCATAGACAATATCACTATTGTCACCCAACCATAGGCCGAAGCCACCCCCGAGCACCTTAACCTTGACAGAGAACCATTCCGAAAGCAAACCCTAGGCTAGATAGCCAAACAAGATAGTGCACCTCTCTCCAAGGATAGCGCAACAAGAAAGAGTAACAAGAGCTGATCAGAGAGTCCAAATCATAACCAAGAGAAAGTCCAAAACCGAAATCTGCTAGCTGCAGCAGCTACAATGGTAGCTCTCCTCCAAACTTGCGCACAAACTCGCCAACTGCAGTGCGCACAAGTGTTGCTTCTGCAGCTCTGAGAATACTGGCCAGAATGAAAACTGGCCTCCTGTATTTATATTAATTCTGGCAGACTGCCTAGGCCGACTTCTCATTCTTGGTACTAATTCTTTAGTATATAATATTTCCTTTAGCCGACTTCTTCTCTTGGAGGCTAATAACCTAATACAAGTCATTCTCTTGAGCCGACTTGTCTTCTACGGTTATTAACCAATTAATTAGGGTTTCTTCTTGCTTCCCGGCATATTCTATTCTCGTCGGGTTTACACGTGGAGGTAAATACCTCCCGCAGCTACCATAATATCAACAACCCTTAGGGTCAAAATTTTGAAATGCCTGGAATTTAGATCTGAGACTTGTTGGAGGTACGTTAAAGGAGGTCGTACCCTTCTATGTCTTTTTCGGCCCAAGCGTCCAAGTTTTGAGTGGTGAAAGCTCTCAGAAAAGGAGGTCGTAACCCTAGCGGCAGTGCTTTAGTAACTGCTTCTGCTAGAAACCCTAGCGACAGTTCTTCAATGAGCTTAGTATCCTTATGGCTATGCTCCCTTCCAGTGGTTAGACTGAATGAAGGAGGTGTGGGCCCATAACCTGTTAGAATATAATGGATGTGCTCGTTTAACCGTAGACAATATCACTATTGTCACCCAACCATAGGCCGAAGCCACCCCCGAGCACCTTAACCTTGACAGAGAATCATTCTAGAAGCAAACCCTAGGCTAGATAGCCAAACAAGATAGCGCACCTCTCTCCAAGGATAGCGCACCAAACAAGAGTAACAAGAGTTGATCAGAGAGTCCAAACCATAATCAAGAGAGTCCAAAACCGAAATCTGCTAGCTGCAGCAGCTACAATGGCAGCTCTCCTCCAAACTTGCGCACAAACTGGCCAACTGTAGTGCGCACAAATGTTGCTTCTGCAGTTCTGAGAATACTAGCCAGAATGAAAACTGGCCTCCCGTATTTATACTAATTCTAGCAGACTGCCTAGGCCGACTTCTCATTCTTGGTACTAATTCTTTAGTATATAATATTTCCTTTAGCCGACTTCTTCTCTTGGAGGCTAATAACCCAATACAAGTCATTCTCTTGAGCTGACTTGTCTTCTAGGGTTATTAACCAATTAATTAGGGTTTCTTCTTGCTTCCTGGCATATTCTATTCTCATCGGGTTTACACGTGGAGGTAAATACCTCCCGCAGCTACCATAATATCAACAACCCTTGGGGTCAAAATTTTGAAATGCCCGGAATTTAGATCTGAGACTTGTTGGAGGTACGTTGAAGGAGGTCGTACCCTTCTATGTCTTTTTCAGCCCAAGCATCCAAGTTTTAAGTGGTGAAAGCTCTCAGAAAAGGAGGTCATACGGATTTTCTGGAAATCGTAGGAGGGTCGTACGGTTTCTGCAAATGAGTGAGAGAAGGAGCTGGAAAATGCTTGTGCAATGGGATCTTCAAGACCTATGCTCTGATACCATGTTGAATTTTCAATAAGCTAGGTTAAGCATGTAGTTCATTTCATTTTTTCCATGTCTTAACCATAAACAAGAATGTTGCAATAACCAAGATCACAAGAAGAAACACCATGCACAAGAACACAAGAAATATCCTAGGAAACCATTCTCAACAAAGGATGAAAACCCAGCCAAATCCTTTGCTATATTCTTCAAGAGAAAGACCTTTCACCACCAAGAATGACTTAGCACACAAGAGGGTGCTTAAGCCGTAGAAGACTAGCGCCCAAGAGAGGTGCGCACCTTTTCTCAAGTAGATGTATTTGCTGTAATTTCCAAACACACAAGAAAGATATGATTCCACAATGGGGAATCATCTCTTACTTATACTAGACTTGTCCAGTCAACAAAGGCGTCTATTGGCTCAACAGGGCCGACCTCCCTAAGTCACTTTATAATTTATTATTATTATAATAATTAATATTAATATTAATATTAATTATCTTTTACATTTATCATTAGACATATTAAGGTGGGGTCGACCTGTACCCTTTGACATAACAATTAGGGTTATAGGTAGGTATGACTCTTGAACAGTATATAGCAAAGGATCTGATACACCCACTAGTGCTCATCCACTAGGGGCACATCCATAGGGATGTCATAGCTCTAATTCACTGCATTACACAGAAGAACCAGATCTTCACACATTCACCTGTGCTCGTCCACAGGCACGTCCACTCTACAAATCTTCTTTCCCACTGCCTCACACAGGAAAATCATCTGGAGTCTTCTCATCAACTCTGCTACTCAGAGGAGGCTAATGCATCATCTTCTTTTTTGTTCTCATGACGATGTACCGAGCACTTTGGGATTTCACACGTTCACCTTGTGCTCAGCCACAGGCACGTCCTAACTCAACAGATCGCCTTTCCACTGGATAATCATCTGGAGTTCTTCTCAACTCTCTGAATGGAGGAGGTGATCTCTACGTTCCCAACTCTGTCTCGGGCAAGAACCCCGTACCCTTCTTAGGGGCTTTCTCTCAGGTTTGTAAGCTGAAAGAAAGACTTCACATAGCAGCAATGATCCACACCTCACAGGTTTGTAAGTTGGAGAACGTCTCACATAGATGCATTCATCAACAGAAAAGATACCGAAGTGATTTGATAAGTTTCAGCTCTCTATAGCAATCTTATCATGCATAAACCATATCTTTGAACTCCTTTTAGCAGTTATAACAGCAATAAAACAGCCCTTAACATCTTCAATTATGATGTCAATTCACCAAACAAAATTGCCCTTTACTTATGTCAAATTAGCAAAACATATATAGCTATAAATTACAATTCATGAAGAACGTACATGGCTGGAAATAAGATCTGGAATTTTCACAAGTTGTGGGCAGCCCAAAACTTCATTAATATGCATAGATGAAGTTATTGTATGTACCATAGCTTTATCACAAGGCTAGTGCACTCGACTAGCTCTCCAAAACCCTAGCTCAACCAAGGAGCTCCAACATGCATGAATTACTCAAACAAGTCCTCCAAGGCAAGATGTCCTCTTCTCTTCTTTTTCTTAACCAAATACACCCTAAAGTTTCATCAAAAAACCCTAATCTCAAACCTCCAAGGGATGAAACCCTAACCCTAGACTTAAGGAAGACCACAAAACCTTGGCAACTCCAAGAGAGAGAGAGACCAAGTACAAATGAAGATCAAGAGAGAGAAGGAAGACTAGTGTGCACTCCTCAAGATCACATCTCTACACAACAATGAAATATAATGATGAGTGAAGGAATGATGATGAAGGACTCTATATATATGGGAGGTGAGGAAGGCCAAAAATACAATTTGGGCCCAAGCCCTTACAAGCAATCTACAACAAGCTCATGTAGACCAACACAAATGAAGCGCTTCACTCCATGGGTACACATGTCACGCTGGGTTCCAAGATGATGGAGCTACAGAAAGTGTGTCCACACCCCTCCGTCACAAGCCCACACCATCTCCATCACTCTTTGTAAGCCATGTGCTCCTCTAGGTCCACTGCCCCTGCATGAACACTTCTGCAACCCAACCATCCCTGAGCCAACTCCAAGCCTCCAACCAAAAATCCAAGCAACCCCGTGTTGTCTGGGGCCTGATGCCCTCCTCCAAGATGCACAACAATCCTCCTCCTAAGTAGGGAGTTCTCCAAGCAAGTGAACCTCTCCATGTGGCCACAATGAAGGACGTCCTCCAAGTTTTCAAAAGAACTCCAACACCCTAGGGAAGAATGCCAAGCCAACACCTAGCTGAGGTCAAGTAACCAATGAAGCAAGCTATCTCCATTGTACAAATCCATCATGAACCATCTCGCATGTGCCAATCCATCTCAAACCATCTAGGGGCTGAACATAGACTACGTATCCCAAATCTCATGAAGCACCCTAAAACATGGTGTAAACACTTTTAAAGTAACCCAACCCTGAACATGGTGTAAACACTTTTAAAGTGACACAAAAACAAACACTCCCTCTCTACAAAGAAAGTGTTTACACCAACACCTATCTTCTTACTCTACAACTCCACAAATCTACTACCTACAAATCTATACCTATTGCAGTCCCGGAATCAACCATTAGCATATGTAAAGAACCTGTCACCTATGATATCACTATCATATTATCTCGATCCTCCAAAGAGTACTAACCACATGTGAATATGAAGGAACATAATGTAATAAACACAAATATATAAAAATAAATAATAATTAAACAACAATAATTAATCATTTATGAAGAAGCACCTTAAATGAAGAGACATGCATCTTAGTGAAAGGGCACCCCTGCTTGGGAATATATATGGCCCTCATTTGTAATCATGATCATACTCTCATATCTCATACATTTTATTCAATATATTATTTATCAACATGGATTTCTTTATATTGTTCCAAATATTTCGGATGAGTGTGATCTGAACCGGATTGGTCCGTCACATTTGGTATCAGAGCCAGCCTGATCCCGACCTTTGGCCACCAGACCCTTGGTCAAAATTTTCCCCTTGGCAACATCACTACATGCCTTTGGCCGCTCAAAATTTCAAAATTCTCTAATTTTCAGGGTCTTTGACCTCTACTACACAGTACACATTGACAAAAATTAAAAAATAAATCTCAAATCGAAGAGTATAATCAGAACAGAAATCGCTATTGTAGACACCATTACAGAAGAATTCCATACAGTCTGTGCAACCGACAGTGCAAGGAAACAAGTACGAGCATCTTGTTAGCAGCTGCTAGTCTGAAATATAACCCACGCTGCCATTAATAGCGTACAGGTTGACAAGGATTTGATAGTATTGGGTCGGTGAATTGATTACAACTAGCCACCGGTTGATATTCAATTTAAGATTCAGAATACTCAAGCCACACAGATCTGAAGAATAATATTGTTGTTGTGGATAACATCAATCTGTTGTGGAAGTGTCCATTTGCTGTCATCGAGGGCATATCCAGAATTGGTGTCAGCCAAGGTAGAGTATTGGAGAATATTAAACCCAAAAGTTGTAAACATTAACCCGAGAAACGACAATCCATGAAGCCATGGCATCCTTTATTTGATGCCAAAGAAGAACTTATGAAGAAAACTCCAATCTAGGTGAAGCTACTCACCTTACCCATGGAGCTCTGGACAGTACAAGCCCTTACTGTTATTAGGAATTTTCTTGCTAAGACACTTCTAATCGATGATAGCTTTTTTACTAATAATGTCAAGTCTATGGCAAGATTGCTAGTCGAGAAAGATGTCGGTCTTGGTCTTTATGAGTTGGTGGATTTTGTAATGGGTGGTTGAAAATATTTCTAGATTATCAATTATTAGAACATCCCATTTAGATGCACAAGGTGCCATGCCTATGGCCACGTGCATAAGGACTATGATAAGTATTTCTTCAAAAAGGTTTGGTGGAAGAAGGAGATCTCTGTTGAAGATTGTTGTAGGGAGGGTAAATTTGTGGATTCAATCCAAAGGAAAGATGTTGAGGAACGAGGTTTGGAAGTTCATGGCTCAATCGATATCCTGAGGGCAATGTTCAAGAGATGGGGGACAAGTTGCAAGTGAAGCAAATCAAGGTAAACAGAGATTGATTACAGGGGCCCTTAAAGCAGGCTTAAACCCCTCCTCGATGTCCCAATGAAAGTACTATCAGTTAATATGAGAGCCCCAGGAGGGCAGGCCAAGGGACTGGCCCTCAAGCAATTGTTGGAGTTAGACAAACCGGATATAGTCCCAATACAAGAGACAATGGGAAAGGGAGACCAGTTAACTTTTGAACTCAAAAAGTCTTTGGGAGGATGTGACTTTCTTGCTTTAGATTCAAAGGGGTTTTCAAGGGGTTTGATTACTGGTTGAAATCATAATGTATCCCTTATTAATTCTTTCTCTGTTCATTCAGGGCTTTTCACAAAGGTTTACAGTAAAAGCTTGGGCTTGACTCTGACCTTACTAAATGTGTATGGGCTTTATGAGGGTAAGCAAATTTACTAGAAAAAATTATTTCCTTTCGAGTGTTTTAAAGTTGATAACCTCATTATTGGAGGGGGGGACTTAAAACTTACTTTTGAGTAGAAAGGAGATATGGAGGTCCAGTGCTAGAGGGGATAGATTGGATGGATTTTTCCATAACTTGTTTAATCAGCCAAATGTTGTGGACATTGAGCCTATTAAGCTCAAGCCAACTTAGAGCAATAATAGATCAGGGACAGATTGTGTTTCCAATAGGATTGATAGATTTTTGATCCATGGGGACTTTCTGCAAAAGCTAGAAAGGTACCGATCATGGGTAGGATCCAACAAATGCTCAGAGCACTTTCCAATTGTTTTGGAATTGGATAAAAGTGATCCAAATCCAAGAGCTCCTTTCAAGTTTAATCTAGGATGGGCTAGCGAGGAAGAGTTTCAGGATCTGGTGAAGGTAAATTGGTTGTGGTATGATCCTTCACAGGAGGGCACTGCTTGTGAACAATTTGTAAAGGCTATGAAAAGAGTTAGGAGAAGATGGCAACTGGGCAGGAAAAAGCCATAGAGTAAGGGATGGTCAGCTAAAAAAAGTGGAGAAGAAATTGTAATCACTTTTTTATAATAATCTAGGATATCAATGCAATGATGAGAATCAGGTCATTTTGAAGCATTTGGAGTCAAAAAAGGCAACGTTGCTTCAAGATAGGATAAGGGAAAGGAGGCTCAAGAGTAGGGCTACCTGGATTGAATTGGGGGATCAAAATACCAAATTTTTTCAAAACTTTTCCAACCACGGAAAGAGTGTTGATACAATCTGGGAACTAACCAATAGGAAAGGGAGGAAGTTAGCAACTTTCAGGATCTGGCTGGTTAAAGAGTGCAGCGTTTTGAGTGGGTGTTTAAAGAACCAAACAGAGCAAACATAGAAGAAATCCACAAGGTGGCATCTTATCTCCCAAGATTGGTTGGAGAAGAAGACAATGAGAGGATGTATAGGGCAGTCACAAGGGAGGAACTTCTTTATGTTCTTAATTTCTTTAAGAAAGATAGAAGTCCAGGCCCAGATGGCTGGACTGTGGAATTCTATATTGAGTTTTTTGACCTGTTGGGTGACGACCTGCTCAAAGTGGTTGAAGAAGTGAGAACTTATGGTAGAGTGCATCTATCTTTTAATTCCACTTTTATTGCTCTCATCCCAAAAGTGGATTGTCCTAAGATTTTTTATGGCTTTAGGCCTATCTCCCTATGCAACTGCATTTACAAAATTATTTCCAAGGTCATTGCAGTTAGATTGAAGATTGTCCTCCCACAAGAAATCTCACCTAAGTAGTTCAGGTTCCTAGAAAGGCGCCAGATAAATGAGGCTATAATATTAGCACAAGAGGGACTGCACACTATTAAAACCTCACATATGCCAACAGCAGTGATTAAGTTAGATCTTTTTAAGGCGTATGATAGGGTCTCTTGGTTGTACCTTCGCTTGCTCTTAATTCACATAGGGTTCTCACTTCCTTTGGTCAAGTGGATTATGGGATGTGTGACTACTGCCTCCTTTGCAGTATTGATTAATGGATCAGCATCAAACTTCTTTAAGTCTTCAAGGGAGGTTAGATAGGGATGCTCACTCTCACCCTACCTCTTTCTTTTGGTAGCAGAGGGTTTAAGTAGAGCCATTAGTGAAGCTAGGAGAATGAAGAGAATCAAAGATGTGAGAATAAGAAGATCTAAGGCACCAACAAACTTATTGTTCGTAGATGATGTTCTACAGTTTTGTTTTGGATCACAAAGGGAGGGTCAATGTTTAAACAACATTTTACAGCTTTACAATAAGGCTCCAAGCATGGAAATACATAACAATAAGTCTGCAGTTTATACAGTTCGTTTGGAAGGTATCCAGGATTTGGGTATAGGAGGATTGTTTCCTTTTCAACACTTAGACATGTTAGAAGGGGTTAAATATATGGGCTTTACTCTTAAGCCTAATTTCTATGGAAAGGCAAATTCGTACTAGCTGTTATCTAAAATTGAAAAAAGCATCTCTTTTTGGTGCAACAAGTGACTCTCAAGGGGAGGTAGATTGGTTCTAATAAAATCAGTGCTAGAAACTATTCCAATATACCGGCACACCCTAGCTCATATACCCAAAGGTATTCTTGAAAAAATCAAAAAAAATTGTGTTAATTTTATGTGGTAAGGGAGCAGTGATTACAATGGGAATCGTATGATTAAGTGGCAGAAGATTGCAATTCCAAGAGTCCTGGGGGGGTAGGGGCTGAAGAACATACATTTATTTGGTAAAGCTCTAGCAACAAAATCATTATGGAATGTCATCACTAAGGAGAGCCTATGGAAAAGGATCCTTACACAGAAATACATTTCTCCAGGGACTCTCTTGAATTGGATTAGAAAGGAAAGGAAGAGTATAGTGAATGTATCCAACGAATGGAAAGCAATGACACTAGCCTTCCCAGTCATAGGCTCTTATCTGGCATGGAGAGTGGGAGATGAATCACATATAAGAGTGGGGACAGATGCAATAAAGGGGTGTGGTAGAGATATATTCCTCCCTAACGAAATCATACATCACCTACTGGTAATTGGCAAATGTACACTTAATTTTATTAACAGCCCAGATGACACATCCCTGCGGTCTCAAGGCTGGAAAAAGACAGTCAATCTTGGTCTAGAAGGAAATTCAGCCCAAAGGTGGGATCACTTTTTAGAAGAACTCAAGAAGGCACATATGAGATTGAACAATTCCATGGATGAATTAATATGGGCATTGAATGGAACGTGGGGCAATTATATCCCTAATCTTGGATACTCGGCGCTTTTTGGACCAGGACCAGGTGATGACAAATGGTACTGGCAGAAGCTTTGGAAAATTAAGGCCCCTCCCAAGTGTAAGCGGTTTATGTGGCTCATATCGAACAATAAAGTTTTAACATGGGAAGCCCTCCAGAAAAGAAATAGAATTATACCCCTAATCTTGGATACTCAGCGCTTTTTGGACCAGGACCAGGTGATGACAAATGGTACTGGCGGAAGCTTTGGAAAATTAAGGCCCCTCCCAAGTGTAAGCAGTTTATGTGGCTCATATCTAACAATAAAGTTTTAACATGGGAAGCCCTCCAGAAAAGAAATAGAGCAGGTCCAAGTATTTGTTTACTTTGCAAGTGTAGTGAGGAAAATACTTCACATTTGTTCTTGCATTGTAATTTTTCTCAAAAAGTTTGGGTTGAGGTTGGGGAGTTTTTGGGTATCGTTACCCTTGCAAATGTGAATCCATAGATACTTGCCTTAAAGTTTGGTTTACTAAGCAAGATCTAAATCGCTTTAGGGCCATCCCATTTTTGGTTCTGTGGGGAATATGGATAGCTTGAAACTCTATTTTGTTTGAAGAGAAAATGATGCTTCCTTTTCACGTAGCAGCACAAGTTAATAGTAAATACTTTATTTGCATATTATAAGGTTATTCCAAAGGTTAAACCACAGAGAATTCTATCAGAGGTACAAGTGGACAATTCTTTAGCTTGGGGATATTTCAATGGGGCTTGTCAAGGCCCAGATTCTATCAATGGGATTGGCTTCATTCTATATCTTTCAGAGACACGCAGATTTCAGGTCAAAGGTAATATAGGAAGAGGAACAAATAACCAAGGGGAATTCAAGGCCTTATACTAGTTACTAAAATCTGCTTTGGAAAAAGAGATTGATGAGCTTCAAGTCATGGGTGACTCATCTATGGTCATAAATTGGATGACAGGAAGCCTCCAAGTAGAAAATAATTCTCTCCTTTCACTAGCATAGCAATTAAAGGCAATATCTAAATAGTTTCTCTGGGTCAGCTATACTCGTATTTATAGAGAGCACAACAAGATTGCAAATCAACTCTCAAAGGAAGAACTTCAACTACATGAGCTTTATGGTTCCTTAGAAGAAGTACAAGATGGCCATACAGTATTTTTACAACAATTTTAATTTAATGATTTCTAAACTCCTTTTGAACTTGTAATATGTCAGTACATGGGACTGTTAAGTCTACAGTTTGTTTTCAATTACTTGATAGTTAGTATGCTTGATATAATGAAGGATGTGGATCTTGTTGATGTACTACTATAGTGAAAGATTATGTAGAGATCTATCTCTAGATGATCCTTATTGGACTGTGCCTAGAGCACATGAGTATTGTATTTTGGTATATCTCGAACAAAAATATGTTTTTTTCTTGGAAAAAGAAAAGAGTCTAATACCACATAAAGATGTGGTTAGGTACACAACATGCCCTCCCCTTTAAAAATGCTTTGATCTCAAAGCTGAAAACTCAATAAATAAAGGAAAATTTGCAAAAACTATTGGAATCACCAAAAAGATGCATTGTTGCACCAATATAAGTCCAAAATATATCGTATAATAGCTCGAAAGATGCAAAAACATGCCTCTAGATCTTAAGGAAGCATTAGATTGCCCAAATTCGGTGATAAACTCACCTTTTGAACTTGAAGTGATTTTCGAGGAACACATCAAAGAAAACACATGTGCACTTCACAATTAAGTCACTTGAATAACAAAGAGCCAGATTTGAACCACAAACCTCTTTATTCCAGAAAGTACTATGTCAACCAATTGTACTGAAGACATTATGTTGTCTAAAGAAAGAAAGAAAGGAATTTCTTTTAGTCAACGATTTCTCAAGAGGGGGGTATCCATACAACATCTGCAAACTCAAGGGTTGCAATAGAAATGCTTTAGACTTAGTCCCGAATCATTTTCTCATTTGGTAGACCCATAGTCACAAGGAGACACATCTTCGAGGTAGGGTGCACATCTCTCGGTATCTGTCATGTGTCTCTCATCATCTCTCATGAGCACCCCAATGTCTCTTGCATTTTTTTTAAAAACATAATCGAAAACACTCAATTAGAAAAAGGAAAAAGGGTTAATAAACCCTTGGGTGAACCCAACAACCCAATTTTAATATAGCTTACTAATGACAAATGATATATTCTTCAATTGACAATTGTTCACTGTTAATCATTTGTAATTTTTATAATAAAAAATTATTTTTATATGGAGGTATCCTAATGTACGCACATGTCTCCTTTGACATAACCCTACCCACATGTCTCCCCAAACCTAGATTTTGGAAATGGTGTAACCATACCCACATCTCCTAGCATTTATGGGTAAACCACTTCATCTGATCCTATTTGCCTTTTGCAAAGAAGTTCTCCACAATCACCTCAAGGATGCCCTCAAGTTCTAGTGTTAACTTTCCATTTTCATCTCTGAGAGGGATCTCTATTAGAGTAACCACTTCATTGCCTAATTTCCTTTTTAAACAAGTGACATAAAATACACCATGGGGTCTTCCCTTATCAAGATTGTCTAGTGCATAAGCCACCTCACCAACTTTTTCTCTTAACACTCTATATGGGCCATTGAACTTGAGTTGAAGTTTGTTCTTACCTTGCTTACGGAGAGTTGCTTGTTCTTACCTTGCTTCCGGATAGTTGATTGTTTGTAGGGATAAAATCAAATAAAGATCATATCTCCAATCTATAACTATCTTTATAGGCGGTGTTAGTCACTCTATTGTTTCATTATGTTTGTTGCCATGGACAAGTTATCTTTTAGGACGCTAAAGAAGTCTTGCATTTCCTGTAGTGTGTCAGCTGTAGCAAGGAATTAAAGAAATGGCCCACATCTACAACTATCTCAATGCTCAAAAGATTTTTAGGAGGCACGAACTTCTATCAAAAGTTCATCGATTATTATTCCCACATCTCTCACCCTCTCTACCTCACTAGTAATGCTAAAATAATTCAACTAGCGTCCAAAGCACAATACAGAATTCGAAAAAACAAAGAGGCATTATGCATGTGACCTATTTTGGCATTACCAAATCTAGAAAAAACTTTTGAGGGAGAACCAGAGGTCTCACATTATGTTCTAAGAGTCGTTCTTAAGCAACAGTGAACATTAATTACCTATGACAAAATGAACTACAGTATATATGACGAAGAATTTCATGCTTTGGTCCAATCCCTGAATCACTGGCCACATTTCCGTTGGGACAACAAATCATCATTCCTACAGATCACCAACCCCTATAAATTCTCAGTCCAAGATTTAGGAGAATTGAGAGATGAAATGACATGTAATTTGCATTGCAAACAAGGTAGCCGATCTCCTTAATC
>ML816434.1:83542-96021 GCA_009831015.1 Picea engelmannii
GGAGATGTAGGGTATCAAGTGGTCTTTTATAGAATCCACTATGATACTCATGGCATTGATGTCAACATCTTTGAACTTCTCCATAGCTGCAACGTTCTATGGTTCCTTCTCTTTTCCTTCTTCAAACTTTGGTTTCATGATATTTCCTTTCACAATATCTAGCACTTCATTCTTGGCAAGGATGAGGTCAATCCTTGTCTTCCACGCTCTGAAGTTAGAGGTTCCATCTAACTTGTTCTCAGACTTCATAGAGTTAGTCATGGTTGCTTGACTTGGTCAACCCTAGATTTGACCAAAATTTCAAACTTCACATCTTGGCTTGCTGAGAGTATCAGAAGATGCGCTAGGCTAGAGCGCACTGATCTATTCGGAGATTAGGTCAATCCATTCACTTAAGGTGCCTCAACAAGAGGTTTTAGGATTTCTGCAACTGCTCCTGCTAGTAACCCTAGTGGTAGTTCCTCAGCGAGCCCAATATCCTAGCGGCTATGTTTCCTTCCAACGTTTAGACTGAATGAAGGAGGTGTGGGCCCATAGCCTGTTAGAATATAAAAGATTGTGTGCTCGTTTTACCATTGACAATACCCTTGTCACCCAACCATAGGCCGAAGCCACCCTCTGAGCACCTTAACCTTGACTGAGAATTACTCCAGAAGCAAACCCTAGGCTAGATAGCCAAACAAGGTGTAGCGCATCTTCCTCCAAGGATAGCACACCAACTATAGCTGATCAGATAGTCCAAACCCTAGCCAAGAGATAGTCCAAGCCAACATTGAAAACTGGTTGCTGCAGCAGCTGCACCTGCAGCTCTCCTCCACACGTGCGCACCAAACTGGGAACTGCAGTGCGCCCCTATCGTTGCTCTGGCATTTTGAGATGTGTCAAATGAGAACTGGTGCCCTGTATTTATAGTGGTTTTGCCAGATTTGTTGGGGTCGACTTCTCCTTCTGGGTACATGTCTGTTCAGTATATTTTTATTATTTCTTGCCGACTTCTTCTCTTGGAGGCTAATAGCCTAATATAAATTATCTTCTTGAGTCGACAAGACTTCTAGGGTTATTAGCCAACTCATTAGGGTTTTCTCTTGCTTTTCGGAGTCTTCTATTCTCGTCAGGTTTACACGTGGAGGTAAATACCTCTCGCAGCTACCATAATATCAACACTGGGTGGTGTACCCCCAGGGCTTATTACTCACTCGATGGAGGACGTTGCAGTAGCTGACATTCGAACACCATGGAGAGATGAGATGCAGCTTCCTCCACCTTGGACGCAATACCCTAGACCCTTGACGTTGACCTCCTTCTGATGATGACGTCACCTTCTAGGGTTTTATGATGATGGGGTTTGATGTTACTTAGGGTACCATTGATGATAGAGCATGACCATGGAGGATGAGATGCACCCGTTGCCATCACTACACCTTGAGATGTTGCCATGTGGCCTTGGGAGGCCCTTGTGGAATTTATGATGCTTTATTTGCATTTTTAGCATTTGTAGAGGTTACTTGAGGGGTTGGCCCCACTTATTATTGTTATTTCACTTGATTTGTGGACAAAGCACTAGCTTTTGCCTCATATAAAGAGGCAAACACTAACATTCATTTTCATCGTCACTTTCCCTCACACTTGTGTGGGGTAACACTTATGTTCGTTATTTTTGTTTATTTAGCTCTTTTTCTCTCATGCACTAGCCTTGGAGGAGGTTCTTTGAGGATGTGTTGCTCCTTTGGATGATAAATTTCTGCAATTAGGATTTTGGTGTTCATGCTACTTGAAGAAGTAATTTTCTGCAATTTTATGTTTCTTCCTAATGTTAAAAGTTAAATTGTTATCTTGTTGCAGGTATCCTTGTTTTGTTGAAACCCTAAGAGGAAGACATAAGTGTTTCTCTTCCTCACAAAGTCTTTATTGTCCAAGAGTGTGAAGCATCCTTGCAAGGGTTTTAACCCTAGACTTTGATCCTTTACCTAAGTGAAGCTAGAAGAAGGGAAAAACGACACCTAGAGCCCAAGAGTGTTTGCACCCTAGGTATTTATTTCCTTAAAGTCTAAGACCTAAGGCCCAAGTGCGTTTGCACCTTAGGGTTTAGACTTTACCTCTCTTGTTTCACCTAGTTCAATCTTCAAGCTAATGCATTTGAGACTCCATAAGCCCTAGATGACAACAGGTCTAGTCTAGAGGTGTTTTTGTGGTTAAAGTAGTTTATTAAAATCAACATTCGCTATCTCTCAAACATCTTACTAACATTACTAACCCTAACCCTAGCAAACTACTACTATTTATTCTATCGTTATAAAAGTTTGCTACAACCACTGAAAACTACATTAATTTGTTGCATACACTCATTTATAAGTGGCTTAACTTGCTCAAAAAATACTTCTAGCAATTGGATAATGTTACACTTGTTGAATGCTTATTTTTCATGGTGAATTGCTACATTTCTGAGCACTTTTAATTGTTGTTGTTATAATATTTTAATTATTGTTATATAATTGGTTTACTGTTGTAATTTGTAACAGCCATAGCATTTATTCATTGTCTAGTGCCCAAGAGGTCATTATTCCATGCTATAACTTGGTAATTGTCTATATTATGCTACAAGTTGTTTATTGTCTAGTACAGGTACAACAATTATCTCATTACCTTCTATCCCTCTCCTAAACCTAGACCTAACTAACAGGTGACCAAGATAGGGGGTTGTAGGCTTGGCTAATCTTGCTATTTGATCCCTTGAGGTCACTAGGGAAGCATCCCTTGTGGGGGACCTCTTCCATCACTAAAACGAGGGAAGTCTCTACTTAGGTGACAATGGTAGATTCTTCCATAGTTACACAAGATTTGGGGATCTTGTGGAGGGCTTCGCACAAGTACAAATCTTGTGATAACTGATACCTTTCAAACCAAAAACAAGCTTGATCGCAAAATTATGTGGTCTGGAAGTTTAAAATCAAGAATATCCTAGTGGTCAGAGAACTAAGGGACATTGCATGTGAGAGAACTGAGACCCATAGAAGACACGAAGATACAAGAGGCAACAAGCATTTGATCAAAAGTATGGGAAGAAGGCAAATACATCGAGGGATGCATGGAATGTATTGAAGTTCTTATACGAGATTTCCAAAGTGACTAGGGTCCTCTACATTAGGAATCAGTTGTATAGCTTGACGATGAGTAAAGTTGAACCAATCACAATTCATGTCACTAAACTTAGATTTGAGAGAGTAGTCAATCATGGTCAATGATAAAATTGAAAACAGGGATTTAATCACTTATATGCCTAACAATTTGCCTCAATCCTTCGAAGAATTTGTTACAATTACAAGACTGATTTTATCATCTAGAGTTGAGGAGTTAACATTTGATGAACTTGGGAGGCTTACTTTCACTATAGGAGCAAAGTAAAAAAAAAAATTGTATAATAATAATGGAAATTTAAATAGTGTTTGTAGCAATGAAGAAGGGATAAAAGGGAAACAAAACGTTGGCCAACTAGGAGACAAAAGTGAGGAACAAAAGCAAGGCAACGCAAGGAGGGAAGATTCAAAGAAGGGCAAGCAGTGCCACTTAAGGTAAAGGTAAATGCTTCTAATATGAACAACCTAGTCGTTTTAAAAGAGTGTAGAGTAAAGTATCACACTTGAATAAGAAGCCTTAAAGTTATTATGTTGTCAAAGTATACATATTTGTGGTGGAATTTAACGAATATAAAAGCTTTGCTACTACACATAATAGTAGTGAAATTCAGTCATATCAACAGTGGTTGTATGGAACTTCGACCTTTCTATATAATTCACCATACTTTCTAGGGGTATGTATACGGTATGGTATTCAAATGGTTGTTCTCTTCAAGCTAGAGGACAAGCCGAATTCCTACCCGCACATCAGCCCATTGATCATGTCCTCACACTCTGAGCCATCATTGAGGAGGCAAGACATCGCTCTTTGAAAGTCTACCATTGTTTTGTAGATTTTCGAAAAGCTTTTGACTCTGTCACATGAGACGCCCTATTCCAGAGGCTCAAGGACATCGACATTTTTTAGACGTTATTGACCATCATCATGCACTTGTACAAGTTGGTTCTTGGTCGTCTTCGCACAGCTCACAGGGTGTCCGACTTTATCAAGAGTACTATTGGGATCAAAAAAGGGAGCACCTTGTACCCCACCTTGTTTGGGGTCTACATTGATGAGTTGGAGTACTTCCTACATAAGTATATTCAAGACAGCAATGGGTGCCTTCTCCACTAGGTTTTGATATCTATCTACTTTTCATTGATGATGTGATCCTCTTAGCCTCATCCTTGGAGGGCTTGCAAAGATAGCTAGATGCTTTGGCCCATTTCTATGATCTTTGACAATTGATGGTCAACTTGGGTAAAACCAAGGTTGTGATCTTCAACGAATCGAAGAAGGTCCTCTCGGATCATCATTTCCCTTTCAGAGGGGAGGAGACCGATATCACCAATGCCTATAGTTACTTGAGGGAGCAGTTCTCAAGGCCTTGTTTCAATTTAAGGAATGCTCTTCAACCCTAGGTCAACAAGAACTACAAGTCCCTATCCCTTCTTGAGAGGAGACAATGTTTCTAACACCATTTTTAGGACATATCATCAAAGATGTCTCTCATGGACACCCTTATCCGACCGACGGTTCTTTATGGTTCAAAGGTTTGGGGCCTTGTTTCCTTGAGTTTGATCGGGCCTTGAATAAGACAGTACAGACCCTTCTCCTCTGATGCATTATCAGATGCAAATAGACATTCCCTCGACACATCATTCTTGCAGAGTTTGGTACCCAACCCCTTAGACTTGAGACAGTGTTCAGCCTTGTCTCATTTCTACATCGTGTTCAAAGTTTCGTTGACTCAACAAAGGGATGGGACTAATATCTATACTTGGCCTACTGTTCATCGAAGTCCATTGCTTTGGCTAGCCAGCCAAGCAATGCTCAATGTTGGTTTGCAGGTGTCTGCAATCTATTGGAGTATTTGGATATGTCAATGGACCAACTTCCACCATTAACATACTGTCTTGATGCACCCAATCTAAGGGAAGTTCTATTGTCTATTCAAGGAGTCACAAACCCTATCTAGTTTCTTTAGGCACCTCGACCAGAGATGCCTAGCCTTATACATGCAAGAAGCCGCACCTCGACCAGAGATGCCTAGCCTTATACATGCAAGAAACCCTCAGGGTCCATTCCCATACTCTCCAACCACCTCCTAGACTAGCCTCCACCTAGATGATCACTTTCTTTGTTACAGTGCTCCCGTTTGCTAGGAGCATCAAGAGACACACTGAAAGCGGCATCACTTACAACTCCAGGTCAGAGTGGGCCCAAGGAACCATCTATTTCCTAGTGTCTCCGCGTGTTAAGTATCCACTAGTTAATCACAACAAACTTTTGATATCAACCAACATTAATTTTATAAGAGAAGCTCTCGCTACAAAAATTCAAGGGATCTGAATTTTTATTGAACTGTTCTGTGATAACACTATAGAGAACAAATTATATGGTTTGAACTTTGAAGAAAAACAATTGTAGTTTTAGACGCATAAAACACAAACTAGAATCGCACACCATTTGCATTTCAAGTCCCAACTTTGTCAATTCTTTCAAAGTGAAATTTTAAGGACTTGACTTTTCCTGGTAAACCTTTGGCAGTACTTATCCAAGTTTAATATAATTCAAAACTTCAATATATCATAAAATTTTAGGATAGTTGATGTTGCCAAAGGCTCTTCTCTATGGAAAACCCCGGTGTGACCATGCTAATGACCCAGGTTCAAACCTACGCGGCATAGAGCCCTGGAAATTAAGTTGTTGCCAAAGTTTATTGGCGTTTGTATTAAAAAGAAAAAACTGAAAATCTAACCTTCTGAAGGTCATAATAAGGTTTTCTCTTCCTTTTGCGATTCTCAGTTAACTCCTGCAAGCAGCCATATCTGTGTCAGAACATAATGCTTAGCCTCTTGATTGAAGAACGTTCGAGATAAAATATATATGCAGGGCTAGTTTAGCCAAAGTTATACTGAAATCTCACCTGAAAAATTAGGGTAATTTTCACAACTTCGAAACCAAAATATGCCAAAAATAAAGTAACAGAGGCCTACCTTCCACTTTCGATGATCCAGTTTAGCGTCTTTCGGCTCTTTGTCATGAGCAGGCTTACTGTTAAACTTTCGCTTGARGGGCTTAGTGCTATCAACAACAGACTTACCATCATCTTCTGTCTTTGAATGCCGCTTGTCTTTGATCTCCTTCCGGTTCTTTGGGAATTTTTTACCTGGCTTCGGCCCTTCCTTGTCGCCGGGATTGCTCTTTCTCTTTTTAGCGGGGAATTTTTTACCTGGCTTCGGCTCTTCCTTGTCGCCGGGATTGCTCTTTCTCTTTTTAGCGGGGAATTTTTTACCTGGCTTCAACCCTTCCCTATCGCCGAGATTGTTCTTTCTCTTCTTGGATGGTTCAGAAAGATCGGAGGCCATTTTCAAATGCTTCGTATTGGGGTATCTATTTCTGGTGCTGCTACTGCTAAAACCCTGGAGGTTTGAGGACACTCCAATGGAAATTGATTGAAGTCAAAAAAAAATAACACTGGCTGTCGATTGTATTTTATAGGGGCTTGAGGACGCTGTAATGGAGATTGATTGGAGTTAAAAAGACATAGCCCTACATGTCGATTGCGTTTTATAGGGGAGGTTTTAGATGGAAAACAGGCCTTGCATTTTCTCTATTGGAGTTCCTAAAACCTAATCTTGGGATGTTGTCATTTTGTATTCCACGACAATATTTAGCCATGATCTCTTCCCATAGTTGGGGCGACGTTGCACGGTCATTATTGAGCCTCTCGGGAGAGTTTTCTAACTTTGGAGGCTGCGGTAATGGTAGATTGATGGGAGTTCTTATCATAATGAAGAATTTAAGAATTTTGGAAGTTTTAAGAATATCCTCGTTAATTACTTAATAACATTTCGCTATATAGTTTCTTATAGTTGGGAAGATGTGGGCAGCTTCTTTAGTGTGTGTTGGTGATTGGTTTGAGTATTCAAATTTTCCCCTTACCCACGTGAGCATGTCGCAAGGTTTTTATTATATTGATAGGCGTATATTGGAAATGGCTAGATTTAATTGGCTTTTAATCACATCTGGGTTTTTAATGGACACGATTTCTGTAATGTCCCCATTTTGGGACATTATAACTTTACAGAGTGTCATGCCTACCAGAGTAGCCAGATAGGGGTGACAGAGAGTTCGGAAGATATTGAGGGGTTTTATTGGGGCCGACTTGCATCGTTCATCATCAGGATCCATTCCGCACAGCTTGGTTTTGGTTTCGTTGCATTCCGACGATTTCTGTAATTTTTAGTTATTATGGGTCATATCTTAATTAATTTCATTAAAAAGGTCATAATGGGCATATTACTTGGAGAAACCTCTTAGTGTAATAGCTCATCGGAATCAAGAAGAAGAGCACTACAGGATAAGATGATGAGAAGTGACTTTCAATGGCCAAAGAAGCCATAAGGATGGATAAATCACTTTTTAGAGGTAAAATGATTAATTAATTAATTAATTAAGTGATTTAATCAAGGAATAATAAAATAAAGTAAAAGTCACTTGAAGGGAAAAGGTCCACAACGAATTAGGGTTTCAGCAATGAATTAGGGTTTTGGAAAGCTATAAGAGAAGAGTCAACGACCTAATTCATCGTTATGCAGATTATGACTTGTCATTGAGGAGAAGAGGCGCATCTCAGGAGAGATCGTTCAGTGGATTCCAGGAGGAAGACACAAGTGGTTGATTTGTGTTGAGAGACACGCCCTAGTCACCGAGAAGATCATTCAAGTCTTCCATCATTCTTTAGCAGCAGTTACACAGTGTTCAGCAGCAAGGGCGCATTCATCCAGAGTGAGGGCGCAACTTCTGAGAGAGTTTTTAGTCGACTTATCCCATCCATGGAGAATTTTGAGATTTCCCTCCTACCCATTTGAGAGGAGGGCAAGGCGCATCTTTTTCCTAGTTCCTCATCAGATTCCGACGGAGGAATCAACTGGGACGCATTTTTCAGACTTGGATGTGCGGTACTTTTGGCGGGCACATTTGGGGTTCCAGAGCGAGCATCAGACCAGATTCAGGGAAACCCTTCCGACCCATTTCCCAGTAGACCAAGGCGGTCGTTTTGAGACATATCTCGTCCGATTCCGACAGTGGAATCACTAGGAGGCATTTTGCCAAAAGAAGAGGGGTGCATTCCCCCAAGGGTATCCATCCAGGGTACAGAATCATCAACAGAGGGGTCCGACAGATACCAGTACTGAGGACTAGAGCAAGGCACATCATTTGGGACAGTTTCTAGGCCATTCCGAGAAGTATAGCTACTAGGGCAAACTTTCTAGACTTCCAGCAGTTACCGTCAGAGCTGCCATAGTCCCAGCGCATCCATTGATTCCGCAGTGCTCCCATATTCCGGGTAGTATCTTTTAGTTGCTTAATTGTATTCCGGCTAAGATCCTTTGTCTATTGATCTAGTCGAGTATTGTCAGTTTATTCAGCCGCATTCAGTCATTTTGTAATCTACAGAGATATCATAATACAAACTTTGCAGTCATTTGTCGCATTTATTATTTGTATGATCATTTATATGTTGTAAACCATTGATCCTACACACACATTAGCAATGTTTCCTAGACTAGCCAAGTCAGGAACATTACAGTAGTATCAGAGCTGGTTTTCCTGCCAGCCTAAGGGGAAAATCAGATAAGGATCTAGATACATCATTACCAGCGAGTGGATTGACAGGAGCACAGATGGAGCCTACACCCATTAGATACAAGGAGCATTGCTACAGTTGCAAAGTGCCTTGGAAGCCAAATCACAGATGTAGGGGTAAAGGGAAGGTGCACATTGTTGAGGTGCACTATGACAACAAGGATGAGGAGATGCATATGAATGCAACCATAGATGCCTATTTGGAGCAGTCTGATAAGGCTAGTGACTCTTGCACATTTGAGGGACAGTTGTATGGACAGGATGATAGCACATATCCTTCATCTTCCCCATCAGGTAATGTTGAGGATTCAACACTTCAGCATAGTGGTGACACTTGTGAGGATTCATATGTGATGGCACTTAGACATGATGAGATTAGGAGGTTGGATGACCTACTGGTGGGTGTAGACATGGCTTCCAGGAAGTCATGTAGAATGATGAGTGAGCCACATTTTTCATCTTCTCAGTCACCTATGCTAGCCATGACACATGAGGATATCAGTGGCATTCCTTATATGGTAGAGGAGCCTTGTGTGGGGATTGTACACAAGGAACATATGGATCTGCAGACTCAAGAGGAGAGGTATGGCTTGGAGATAGTTGACCTTACACATACCTATCAGTATGAGGAGAGTGAATCTCCACTCTTGGAAATTCCATTGATGGACCAGGTTGTGGAGACCGACAACTTGTTGGGACACTTACTCCCACGATCGATCTACAGTGACGAGGATGCACTCCTTATTGGTCGGAATGACCATAGCACGTGTCTGGACACATCTGTATGGGATCCAGGCGCAGATGATATTAGTAGGGTTAGTGCACATGAGGGTACAACTGCCCATACAGGATATGGTGCGATTCAGATAGGGATCGCAGTTGGTGATGGCATGCAGTAGCATACAGGAGGACTTAGTAGAACAGGGGATAGTGGGCAGTTCAGTGCCTTATATTATGAGGAGTGTGTTGTTGGGGATTCCATTGTTGACACTAGCAGTGAGAGGCATGAGGTAGCACCTCAATGAGATTATGACCAGGAGTCACGACACTTGGCAGGACAGTTGAGAGTCAATGAGGACATGATCATGGCAGCCACTAGATGCATTGATGATACACATGCATTGGTGGCAGGTTATTGTTGGAGGGCCTCGATGGCAAAGGATAGTTCAGATGGGGGACTTGTCATTGATGACTTCCATACACTCAAGGAGAGAGTGATTGTGATGAGGGCCGACTACCGACAATTGTTGAGGGATAGGGATTACCTATTGGAGGTTGGTGAGATGTATCACAGGGCATTGAGGGAGCAGGAGGTTGAGGTGGACCGACTCACTCATGAGTTGGTGAGCATACAAAGATTCTCGGAAGGCACACAAAAAACCCTTCAAGAATCAGAGTCCAGATCAGAGGAGCTCCTTGAGGAAATTAGACAGAGATCCACTACATCTATTTCAGCAGAGAGTCAAATATATCTCTCAGCCACATTGCCAGAGGATGTTGGTGGTTTAGCAATGGAGCACCAGTTGAGGGAGGAGCATGAGGAGTACCCTGGATCACTGATGAGTATGGAGAGATATGATCCAGAGATACATGAGGATGTCCATAGGTCACAGGGACCACCCTTCACGAGGGGTGTTGAGACAGTTGAGCACACATGTACACATGGGTATTCTAGAGCCAGGGGCAGTTATGAGGACACTTCCATTTGTGTTCTAGGATTGGTTGACCGTCATGTAGAGGATGACCCCGTAGTACACCCAGGATCCAGGATGTTGCAAGTGTATACAGGAGATCACATGAGTATGCAGGGGCACACAGTGATGAGTGGTAGTTCATAGAGACATACAGAGTTGTACAGTGGGATTCAGGGGGACGTACTGGATTGCAAGGAGGAGATGTACTTAGTAGAGCATGGAGATTCCTCTCCCTTGCAGCAGTATACAAATCTGGGAGGTCACCTTCACCGCAGCAACAGTTGCATGAGTGATGATGGATGGAGAATGATTGACCCGCAGTTGGTGGAGATACCTATTGTTGTACCCGATGGTTGGTGTTCAGTGATGAGTACAGGTGATTATTTACCATGGGTGTTGATGGACGAGCTTTTGGTTAAGTCCTTGGATTTGACTAAAGCATATGATACTTTCCAGTCCTACAGTTGGTTGTAGATATTTATGATAGCCTTTCTCGATACTTTCATCATTGACAGCAGCACAGGGGGAGCTAGACAGTGGCAGGGGACATGGAGAGTTGGTAGGTTGAGACCACCTGACAGGAGTGTCTTGATTGCATACATCAGGATAGGGGTGGATCATCAAGGGCGGACAGTTGAGGCCCTCGGCGTGATGGAGAGTATCCTAGGCCATGGGACAAAGAATATCTTAGAGGTTTCTATATACTCAAACTCTCACTGGGATGATGGTGGAGTGCTTTCGACGGTTACCAGTAGGGCACATCAGCAGTTACTGGGGATTGGAAGTGATGAACTTCCAAATTTGACATGGGATCCGAGAGTCCATTGGGTCAATAGTTTGTTTCATCTTATGAGAATCCAAGAGTGGAGGATCCAGAATGGATACTTTGAGCAGGCAATCATGATCAGAGTAGAGAAGCATCAACATGATGGTCCCTATCAGAGACTAGCATGGGACCCTGGGATTACAGGGTTGGGCATTTCATTGACTGGTGGAGACAAGCGGACATTTGCAAGGGGGAGTCACTTTGATTTTCCATTGAGTTTCAGTATTGGGGAGAGCACGTCACTGGCTGGTGATTAGTTGAGGTCTTGTAGCACCTCACTATGGCAACAACATGTTCAGTCGGCGAGGGCCGTGTTGAGTTTGGTATGGTATGGTAGGAGAGACCCATTTCGGATTGAGGTCATGTGTTATTTTCAGGAGACTCGCGATGTTGATATGTTACAGAGCTATATGCCACAGGGCATTGCAGTTCACATCTTGATATGGGATCCAGAGATTGGAGTGCTTGGTAGTTCAGTGTTTGATGGAGTTGAGTTTCGAGTAGAGTGGTTGCTTGGGGAGTTGACTAAGATTCTTTGGCCATTGATCATTCTACTCATCAGGAGCATGTGGGTGTCATGCATGGTGAGCACTTGGAGAGGCCACATCTTTAGGGGATTCTACCTTGTGTCACACAGGTGGATATGGGACCCTGGTATCATATGTAGTTGGATTCAGTTATTGCTTGAGGACAAGCAATATTCCGACTGGGAGGACTGTAATGTCCCCATTTTGGGACGTTGTAACTTTACAGACTACCAGAGTAGCTAGATAGGGGTGACAGAGAGTTCGGGAGATATTGAGGGGTTTTATTGGGCCTGACTTCCATCGTTCATCATCAGGGTCCATTACTCACAGCTTGGTTTTGGTTTCATTGCATTCCGACGATTTTCGTTATGTTGAGTTATTATGGGTCATATCTTAATTAATTTCATTAAGAAGGTCATAATGGGCATATTACTTGGATAAACCTCTTAGTGTAATAGCTCATCGGAATCGGGAAGAAGAGCACTACAGAATAAGATGATGAGAAGTGACTTTCAGTGGCTGGAGAAGCCATAAGGATGGATAAATCACTTTTTAGAGGTAAAAAGATTAATTAATTAATTAATTAAGTGATTTAATCAAGGAATAATAAAATAAAGTAAAAGTCACTTGGAGGGAAAAGGTCAACAACGAATTAGGGTTTCA